>JAZGTK010004675.1:0-23966 GCA_036877625.1 Ambastaia sidthimunki
AATATAAAAGTTCTTATGAAGAAGAAAAGCAGCCTTTTAAACCGATCTCATGATGTATCAGCTTTGCTGTCATCTGGTTGGTGACATTGCTGGTATTGAGGCAGGCCTGACATTTTAAGGTCTGTGAAGGATTTGATTATGTTGGTCTCTCCTTCTGCCCCTGACCCCAAACAGAGAGACTTCTTTTATTAATGTGAACACAGCAGTTGGCCTGTTTCAACAAATTAGCCCTTACAAATAAAGTTATTCATCACTGATTAAATATTGAATGAAATGTTCATATAGTAGGTGTGATTTTGGAAAATGTTTTTGGAGGTGGGATGTGTGATGCTGTCAGTGTTTCAGTATATTAGATTTTACACTAGCTATAAACAGGGTCCAAAATGAATGTTCACAAATTGCCGAACATGAGAATAGTATAGTCTGACCTCTAATGTAAGTCATATACACAGTTCAATTCAGAGTGATACAAACATTCAGTGTTGTTTTATATACTGTATAAAGACTGTATTGTAATATAGTCATGGCAGTATAGTCAGTAACATAGTTATATAGTCCATATTGTTTAGAACAAGTACTACATCAAATTAAGATGTTATTTTATTAGAAACATTATTAAATGACATCCCTTTGCTAGACTATATAGTCTTTGATATTAAACAAAAGGAAGATAAGGTTAATGATTTGTTAGTGATGTTTTGCATCATAGTAGTTAACATATTGCGTATTGTAGCAAGTCTGAAATACTGAATATATTTCTGTTTGTCATTATGTCATTTGTGTTCTCAGGAAGCACATGGAGACTCAGGGCTGGATGGTGTTCATCTAGTGAGTCAGTGTTCAGACAGATTCATGTCATAGTGCAGCAGTCAGTGAAGGCACACATTGAAGCTAGTCATAATCATAGTGATGGTGACATGATGTTGCTTTCCAAGCACTATGTTTAGAAGACGTTTCTACTCCCGTGGCTACAGCTAGCAAGGCTCGCTGCTCTTTCCTTATGGTTTCCCTCTGTGATAATTTCCATTATCTGTTTGGAAAAGTGGAGTTTGTCTGGGGTTTGGCAGGGTGACGCGTGTTTGAGAGCTATTTGTGCTGCGTCACTTTCGTCTGTTATAAGAGCCACTGAACCATTTGCCATCCAGTCGTTCATGTTGTTTGGTTCATGCAGAGAAGACACACAAAATGGAGGGAAATAGAGCTTTTAAATGGGGGTGACTGGGCCAATTTAATTTTTTGATCCAAAATTGAGGGTTTGGCTGCTAATGTCCTGGTTCACAATTTGGTTAAAAATAAGCAGCCAACAGATTTTTGTGTTATTTTCTGCTATTAAATAAAGATATGTGCAACATGTCAACAACTTTTCATATTTGATTTTTGTGTATCTAGTACTGTGTGTGAACAAACTAGAAGGATTTTTGAAGTTTTTTCAGATGCCTATCAAGACCTTATATTGTGGGGCAATTTCCCAGACAGGGATTATATTACATCATGACTGGGCCTTAGTTAAATTAGAACGTTTAAGTAGTTTTTACAAATATGCCTTACAAAGAACATTACTGGTATGCATCTTGCATAAACACTAAAAAAATCACAATTTATAATATTACATTTACGCTTTTATCCAAGGTACACATTTAATCAGTACTTGTGTTCCCTGGGATCAAACCCACAACCTTTGAGCTGCTAATGCAGTGCTGTACCAGTAGAGCTACAGGAACAACACAGAGTTACAGGAACAACACAGAGCTACAGGAACAACACAGAGTTACAGGAACAACACAGAGTTACAGGAACAACACAGAGCTACAGGAACAACACAGAGTTACAGGAACAACACAGAGTTACAGGAACAACACAGAACTACAGGAACAACACAGAACTACAGGAACAACACAGAACTACAGGAACAACACAGAGTTACAGGAACAACACAGAGTTACAGGAACAACACAGAGTTACAGGAACAACACAGAGTTTGCAGCACCACATTTGTGGGTGTAATTCCCAGGGAACATACAAGCTGATAAAATGTTTTTAATTGTGTTTAATGGCAATTACTTACTGAGGTTACTTTGAAATGACAATTAAGGTAATACAGGACCACAGGTCTCAGTTTGTTTTATATGTGTAGGAAAAATAATATAAATTTAGTTGCTTGTACAGAAAAGTTTTTATGTTAATTATATTAATTTAAATTAGTAATCATGATTATGATATAAAAGGACATAATCAACAATTACGATTTTTGTCAGTTGATGCCTACAAAATCAGTAGACAGCACGGCAACACTATACTGTACATTTAGGAACAGAGCTTTTGTCTGTTGGAAGTATGATTGTTTGTCATTTAAAATGGTGGTGATAAATATTAGTGATGCTAGAAAATCTCTGTTGTGCTTAGTGGCATCTTTGTAAGACACTTATCTCATCTCGTCCCCTTAGTATGTAGGTTGAGATGATTATTTCTGAGCTGTGGTATCCCAGACTCCCTCAGTGTGATGTCTGCTTTCTCGAGCTTCCCTGTGGACAAGAAACCACCAGTGAGAATCTCCCTCACTATAGAATAATGTTGATTATAGGATGAAAATGGGATTATGAGGATGAAAGCTGGATTCAGGCCAGTGTATGTTTGAGCATTTATACAGACAAGGTACCAAAAGGAAGGTTACTAGAGGAAGATATATACTGAGCACATGGGAGCTCTGCTGTGCTATGCTGTCAGAACTACTAAGAGAACATAATGTACCAAACGCTGTTTGATGAAGAACTCAACCCAGGGCTGGGTCCTGTTTCAAGGGGATATGACTCAATCTGCCTGGGCTGAGAGGAGAAGGAGGAACTGGGGGTGTTGGAGAGAAGAAGAGGGGTGTAAGACAATATTCATGGTAAGTTGGCATGGCATTACCAGTGGGATGAGATGAGCTGTAGGTAGGGGGTGGATGTAGGGGGACTTTGTGGCAGGTGGCATTTAGGCCGAGGCAAAGCTTATCCTGTACAGTCTTACCAGGAGGTTAAATAATTAAAGAAAAGTCAGTGTTATGGCATGGGAAGTCTAGACATGTCTGGCCTTTTTAATACAAGCGCTTTATCTCAGATTAGAGAGCGAGGTTAGTGGCTTGCGCCCTGCTTAGGTGACAATGCCGCTTTTGCCAGAGAGTCACAGACGAATGGTTCCTGTCATCGGCACAATTAAATGCGCCCTAGTTCTTGAACCATACTTCCTGCTATCTCTTCCACTTCAAAAGATTTTGGGTTAGATAGCAGCCTTCATTTTCACTAAGCATTTTAGCGTGATTGAATATGATGTGCGTCTAGTCTATGGTCTGTCTTTTGGGCTCTATGGGCTGTTCTCTGATCTCATTTGTTCCATGAGACTCTGTTTATTGGAGTGTCCTCATTTTCTCTCTCTCTTCCCTTTCCTCTGTCTCCCACATTTTCTCTCGCACTCCATCTTTTGCACTTTTTCATACACCTTGTGTGTGAATGGAAAATGTCTGTCACACCAGTTCTTGGTGGGAGACTCTCGGTGACTAGCTCTTCCTCTCTTTCTCTCAGCTTCTCTCAGCTTAACGCATATATACAGTATATCCTCTTTCTTTTATTTGTTTGTTCTTGTTTTTTGCTTTCTTTCATTCTTTCTTTCTTCCATTTTTTGCCCCTTCCACACCCTCACATAAAGTGACTCATAGCGTGTTGCTAGGGAATGTTCTAGAAAGGGGCATTTACTGCAACCGTAAGATACAGTTCTGCCTTCCCTTATCTTTTTGCAGTCTTTCTTACAAGTCTCCAGCCTACATGGTCTGGTATGGCCCTTTCCTTTTGTATGCCATTCTGATGGGACAACTCAGATAACACAGGAGGAGGGGGCAGTGCCTCCCCTCTCAAGTTCCCATAATGCCTTTGTTGTCTGGTGTAATGCCACGACGTGGGTGAATGGATGCTTAACTAGATTTTGGCTTTGGTGCTGGATCAGACAGTGCTGTTATCTCTAGATATGTGCATCTCTGGTTTTGCTTTGCTTATAGGAACAGTCTACAGTCAAGAGAACAAGCATGAGTGTCTGATAGCTTCATTAGTGTCATCCAGCTAGATTAAATATGTTTAAATGTAACTTGCTGCATCAAAGCTGAGGGCTCAATGAGTGGACACAAAATGGTGTTTTTTTTTCTGATCTTTACTCCTGCCATGCTGAGGTCACTTGGAAACTAGTTATTCACCCCACACACAACTGTTTGCTGTGGAAATCCGTTGTGTAATGTGTGCTTTGGTATGAAGTCAAAGCCCAGTCTGAGGAGTTTTCCTTATGATTGTTGAATCTGGCATGACATATCCATGTCTTGTGCCCGACTCCATGAGAATTGTACTGTACTGGGGGAAACATTTGGAGATGGTGCACAGATGGCTTCCCATTCTTCAGCTTTTCCCCCACGTCCTCCACCCTCTCCTTTTCTTTCCTTCCAGATCGTGAGAGCACAGCTGTTTTCCTTCTGTTATAAAACAGGAAATGGCTTCATGAAATATAGATCTGGTGGCCAGACTCAGTTGTCTTTGCAGCTTGTATGTTATAAAAAAGCAAGCAAGCAAGCGAGAGGGAAATTTTTTTTTGGATAGGCTTATGTAATGCCTCCTCTATTTCCTTTTGCTCAGTAACAGAATGGCCTCTGCAGAAGACAACAGTCCTAACAGTTTCTATCACGCTTCTGTTCAACCTAGACTTCCTGACCTTAGAGGTGAGGTGTTGGTTACTTGCTGCAATTGAACAAACGCACATCCTGTTATAGGCTCGGTGACAGGTGTTAGCACATATCTCCGCTTAGCTAACACAATGGAGCGGCATACACAGCAGTAAGAGGATTGAGCTGTCTGATCTCAGGGAGTCCACATAAGGCTAACCCGAAATAGCCCAGCTGCCTCTCTCTCTCGCTCTGACACTTGCCATTGTGCAGTTGTTGCCACATTATCACAGTCTGTTTACATTTCTGGCTGGTTGCAAACAGGCTGACGACAGGTTGTTGTGTCTGCTCTGTCTGGGGTTTGTGATGGTAATCATAACACATTAACAGATATTCCGGGATGCCCTTACGTCCGGCTTAAACCCCCTCCATTAAATAAGGCTTGAGGAATATAGTTTTATGTAAGGTTTGTGAGATTATGTAACTTGCACTGTTAGCCTAGGGATAAAATGAAACAGGACTGATGGCTTACATTGAATTCAGGTTTGTTTCCTATCTAAGCAATAGCTAATTTGGCTAAAACAGAGCAAACCAGACACACACTACACCTACTTTTAAGGAACCTTACTCAAGGTAGACATCATACTTAATTTGATCCAAATGAAAACAGGGCCGTGAGGGATGAATTAGTTCTTCAGTGGATTATGCTGTTGTGTTCCTTGGCATTGATTACTCATGTGAAAAACCCATTAAATGGACTTTACTGTCCCTCATAACATCATTCATTTTTGAGAATCCACCCTGGGGTCCATTTTCTGTTTGCATGCATTAGAATCATTCTGAGGGAGGACAGGGTGAGTTTACCTGAAGAGCTGATTAGCTTGCCTAGGCACTTTTACTGGGCACTTTTACAGTTTTACAGAGAAAACTGTAACAATGTGTTAGAATAGCAGTGGGCAGTCCTGGATGAGGGAATGGTTCTAGAGTAGTCTGGAATTCAGCTCAGTTGAGATTAGAACTTTACAACAAGCTTGTCCCCCCACAAACGAAATCTAGCACCAGTTGTTTGTCTCTTGGAGCTGGTCCAGGCCGTAATCCGGTTAGGGGTGGCAGATTTAGGTCGTTTTATCTCCTGTGCTGGGTTAACTCCAGGGATGCGTCTGGTCTCTGGTCCATTCTTCCATGTCCTCAACAGATGGGACCTTGTCTTGCAAGCACTCTCTCCAAAGCATCCATGGCACAGAGCCAGCTTATTGAATGCTGCCTCTACACAGACCAGCTGAATTCTGGGTATGTTGCTGAAGTGAGAAGGTGGCCATGATTAGAAGGTGAAAAACATTGTTCTCAAGAATTAAATGGCTTAGCTTAAGAAACTAATAGTTGGTGGACACCCCCCCCCCACACACACAAATCCAACAAGTGATTATTTAGTTTGTGATATTAACTAGTGAGGGTTTACATTTTAGCTTTATTTTTAGCTGTTATACATTTTGTCACTGTGCTTTAAATGGAATGTAGAGATAAATATACTAGAACACCATCCAAAGCACCAACACCACCAATAGATTTCAAGACAATTTCTATCAAACTTCAATTTGTCTACCTACAACAATGTTTGTTGACAACAATGAATTATGTATATGTTTCCTTTTTTTGTGAGAGCTGTTATAGTTTTTATATATTTATTTTGTGTTACTTACCCTCTGAAAAGGTTTGGTGTTAGGTATATACTGCTAGAAATGTCTCTGACCTTAAACCAGCATGCTTATGTAGGGCTTCCTTAAGACCAACAGTTTGATTAGTTTTTCCCTGGCCAACCCACTAATATATCTTTATCTGCACAATACATAAGGTCCGCAGAGTGTTGCTGATGTAATATCCATACTTTTGTAAATAATCGCCCAACAGTAGTGTAGATGTGCAGCTGATTGTTTTTGCATATGGGTTTACTTTAATGTAGCTGCACTTTTTCCAATGTCTCAGAACATAAACTTTAGGGTGTTGTGGGAGTTCCTCAGTGAGCAAGTAGGGCTAAAAAATTTCTCTCAATGTATGTGTGGCACATTTCTACATGCTTGCCATGTGACTTTGGAACAAGTAAGTATTGACTTAGGCCCATCTTTGAGTGGTGGTGTGCTGAGCTGCGTGAGGTGGATTCGGTGGTCAGCAGGGGTTGGAAAAAAGCTCAGTTGTGAGAATAAGGTCTTACTGGGGGTAGCAAGGGCCTGGATAAACACAGGCTGTATGATGGCGTTTTGAACAACTGCTGAAGAAGTGAACCCAACACAGGGAATAAAGAGAAAAACATCTTCTCTCAAACATTCCTTTTAAAAATGCCAAAAAATACTGCACTGAGAAACAGAGAAATCAAGAAACATTAAATTCCTTCCTTGTTTGAGAAAGATCCACCTTAATCTAGTCAGTTTAATGAAACCATACAGATGTAAGTTAAAAGCTTTTGGAGCTGTTACCTAGCAGTTGAGCTATGCTGCTCATGTGGGCACTGTGAGTTTAAAGCCTGCTTACATCATATTTTCATCCGGCCCCTCCACCCTATTTTTAACTGTCCTGTGAAAAAAACAAATATACATTTCTCGTTATCTTCTCTCTTGACTTTGCAAACATTAACAGATATCAGGACAGAAAAGCCACTTAGAACAGCACGTTTTCACATTTTTGTGATTGTATCTGTTACATCAGTTTTTGGAGTCTGATTTTGGTCAGTGCTCCAATCTCAAAACCCTCATTTGTATTCTGTTGACTGATTTCTGGTAGTAAGAATGAAAAAAGGCAGGGTTTATTGTTACATTAGTTACATGCATATGACTATGGGACGACTGGGTCTCTAAGCAATCACCCAGAACACTCTGCAGAGCAAGACAACCGCTCATTTAATCAGTTCTCTTTGGTGCCACTAGAGGCACAGAAGTGACACACTTCACGCTTAACATGAAAAATCTGTGAATGAGTGAACAGTGACTAATGATTTTCTCTGTTTTCTTGTTTTGCAGCTGAACTGGAGTTTGTTCAGATAATAATCATAATTGTGGTGATGACTGTAATGGTAGTTGTGATCATTTGTTTGCTGAATCACTATCGTCTGTCGGCCTGGGCCTTCCTCACACGCCACAGCCAGGCACGTCGTGGAGAAGAGGGCATGCAGCCGGTAAGTGTGCGTGTCCAGATGTTTTTAAACACATATGTGCCTCTCGTGTGTAACTCCTCACATTTGTTTGTATCTCTTTACGGAGTCACCATGCGTTTGCTGATTGTGTGAGTACTAAAGCCGAGTGGGTGTCAAGTTCCTGTGTGACACTGACCCGGTTCATACTGTACATGTGCGCCCACTTCTGGGTCTTTGCTGCAGTGCAGCTAAACCTGCGCCTGCACCACTTTTTGCACATTATCCTGTAGTTGGGAGAGCAGAGACAGACTGTCTGTTTCACCTCCCAGCGAGAGAATCGTACACAGATTACAACAATTATTAAAGTCTTACATTAAGAAACAATCTCATAAGTTTAAAACAGCAAATTTAATAATAGTTTAGAGATGATATTTGGAGAAATGTCTTAGTGGTTTTGTGTCCACACAAGTCAATGGGTGCTGGTGCTGGGTACTGTTGTTGGTTACCAACGTATCTTCCAACGTACCAAAATATCCTCTTTTGTGTTCTCCAGAAGCAAAAAAGTTTAAAATAACACAAGAGTGAGTAAATGATGGAATAATTTTAATTTTTGGGTGAACTATCTCTTTAAATACATTCAGAGCAAAACTTGGGCTTACCATCCAAAAATAAATCGAGTACATCAGAGGAGATTTAAAGTGTTTAATGCATGACTCAAATAGACGTCTCATCTGTTTTGTCTAGGATGGCTGTGCATGGCCAACAGACAGTTTGGTGATGCAACAAGGAGCTACTGAGGTTAGTTAAATCAGTTAATAACCTGTTATTAAACTGCTCTGCACAATACACTTCATTACTCTCTTGCGTTTCAGTGTGATGTTTAGAGCTGGCTAGAATTTCTTAGCCTTTATACAATATACAATATTTCGCTCTCTTTTTATAACCAACCAGCCATTATAAACAATCAGATTCAAAATGTTTAGTGCAAAAATTCAGCAAAAGTCTAGTTACACCACAGTAATACACAGTAATGCATACTGTGTAATGCACAAATCATTTCAAAGCTCATTTCTGAATAAGAATGAATTTTGTAGAAATTTTGAATGGAATTTGAGAACTAAACTTGACTATGTTATTCAATTCATTCTTTTTTCATTTTCTTTGTTCTCAGGTGATGTATGGGCCACGGAGTGGAGAGCGCTTCAACACACCTTCATTTATGCAAAGGGACCGATTCAACCGCTTCCAGCCCACCTACCCGTACCTGCAGCAGGACATCCACTTGCCTCCCACCATTTGCCTGTCAGACGGAGAAGAGCTGCCCCCCTACAAGGGCCCCTGCACGCTGCAGCTCAGAGACCCAGAACAGCAGCTGGAGCTCAGCCGCGCATCCGTACGCGCACCCCCCAACCGGACCATTTTCGACAGCGATCTGATAGACGTTTATGTGCACGGAGGTGGGCCACGGCCCCCGAGCAGCAACTCTGGCAAGAGTGCCTCGAACTCGCACGTGGAAGGGCCGCCACCCACTTACAGTGAGGTGATGGGTCAGACGTACCCGGGCTCCACCTCCTTCTTGCACCAGCACAGCAATAACACACCACCCTCCAACCAGAGGACAGGCACCCACTCCACCCAACCTGCTGCAAGCACAACCCCGTTTGTCAAGGTTAAGGAAAGCCGGCGTGACAAACCCGTGTGACTAGAAGGCGCAGAGAGGGTGATGAATGCCTGATTCGTCGCCTGTGCTCTCTGGTACTGCCTCCTGGATCTCAAACGGGAAGTCGCACACTCCCCTTGCACAATATGAATAGAAAATTGTGGAACCAAGCTTTTTTGCTAGAACTTCGGGGCCTTGTATGGATGTTTGGGTCTCTTAGGCTAAATCTTGTTTTGTTTGGTTTTGTATGCTTTCCTGTATTTAAAGAAACAGTGTGTCTGCACAGAGTGTTTGCGTGAGAGCCACACTGGTCATATGATTAAGAGATTTACTCTTGTTTGTGTCAGGACCTGTGCACAAAGAAACTCTCCACAACCAATTAAAATCCAAACTGAGTGCCATGATAAAGATCTTAAACCTTGATGATGTGACTCATAACAACAACAACAAAACCTTTACGTTGCACTTAATCTTAGTAGGAGCAGACATGCTGTCCTTAGTTACTTTTGATATGTCAAATAACAGTTGATCTAGTCTTTGAGGATATCTGGAAGTTTTTTCCTTACTTTTAGCCTTTTTGGTTTTTCATTTTTCTGAAATGGAGATGTAGAACTCTGATCCAGCCTAAAACCTCCATAAAGGAACTGCATCATGGCACTTATTTTAAAAAGGGGTTTAACAAACTGTTCAAATTCCAGATCATTTTCCACTGACCAAGTGAGAGATGTCGGCATGGATATCTGCAGATGGAAGTCACGACACATACGCCACTTTCATCCTGTCGAGTAGCACTTTAAACTTTACGTCACTTCAGTATTGTCATGGGGTCCAAGTGCAAGGAAATCTTGGGAACTCTAGTCTTATGCACATCCTCTCATCACACTGTCCCCTTCTGAATGAACATGTCATATCTCATACTGTTTGTTTACCATTTTTAACTAAAAAATCATGCCTATTGTTTTCCAGTTATCCATACTAGACTTTAGTTGACAATCATATATGGATCTCATATATTTGATCTCTTATTTTCTTTTCCTGAATGTCGTTTTATTCTAAGGAACCACAGAAACACAGTTTTGCCTGCTTTTTGTTTATCAAACACCAGTATTTATTCTTCGTTCAGTTCTGAGTCTGTAGATTTCCACCCAGGTGTACATCCACATTCTCCCTGTTTTATGTGTTTTGTTTGGATCATCACCACACGGCATGCGTTTGGAATGCTTCATTTCCATTTTCCATTCATGATCCATTAGTTTTTGGCCTCCCCTTTAGCAAGTTTTACAGAAAACCTATCAGAGCTGAGGCTGTTTATTTATTTAATAGCTATTTATTAAAGTTATGGTTTGAGAGGAATTGGTTAATGTGGGTGGGAAAGGCATTTGTTCCCCAAATAGGTTTTATACCACCTCCAAAATGCAAGACTTTGCAATCAAATGTCAACGTCCATCTGTTTATAGCTAAGAACATCATCCTGCTTTGGCTCTGTAATGAGTTCCTCTGATTGGCTGTGCTTCCCATCACTCAGTGTGACCTCACGGTTTGAGCTGCACTGCTGCTGCTGCTTCTCGTTACTTTATATTTGCTTTCCTACCAAGACATAAATATATGAGCTCTTTTCTGTTTGCTTTGTTTGTTTTAGTTTTGTTAAAATTCATAACTTTCTGCTGTCATAGTCGTACTAGGAAAACAAATCAAAATGTATTTTTTACGTTCGCAGCCGACAGGTTTGCATGTTTATATTTACATGAGCAAATTCGGTGCCTAACAGTGATGTTCAAGCAGACACAGAAACCCACTTGCACTCAGAAGTCCCACCTTCGTTGTGCCTCACTTCCTATGGTGCTTCTTTCAGTAGTCGAACTCTGTTTATTTGTACGGTGCTGTATATAACTTGAATATATTATGCACATATCCTACCCAATGGGTAGACAACCACAAGAAAGCATTATTGTTAATACTGTAATATAATGTATAGATAATATTAAAAAGAGAAATTTAACAAGGTGGCATCAAGTTTGGTGAATGCCTTCAAATGTGCTTTTGTCTTTTTTGTAAAACAGAGTAAACTTTGCAAAGATAAATGCTACAGTATAGTCATATAAACACAAAAATACTACTTATATTTTTTCTTATACAGTAAATGCAAATCTGTTATGTGATGAAATTAATATTCTGATTATAAAGCAGTTATATAAAGAATAACTAGCTGCTGTTTTTGTAACTTCCAGAGAAAAAACTATAAATGCCGGCGCTTGTCATTTTATTTATTTACATTTTATGTTGTGACTGCTAGCTGTTTGGATTCATAATAATCACGCTCAGTCAATGGCAGAAAATAACCTGACTTAACATAATTGTACCGTAGTTCACAGAAATAAGTAGTACGGATTGTTAAAAATTTGTCTCCTGGAACTGGGAGAAATTTTAGTGGGTTATATGAAAAAGCCACTCAGGGTGAGGCTTCATTGCATTGGTTGTTTACCTGCAGGCCAACCTAACAAAAGGGATTTAGGTGATGCATTTTGGGTAATGTTTTGTCCTTTTTTAATATACATAATCAAGTGTGTGGTATATAAAAGATCATCAGATGCACACATGAGGAAATCCAGCCCATAGTTGATTGTTACTGCATGTTCATTTTGTCATTTTCCTCTGCATAGCAGCCTCGTTTCAAACTCTCCACACCAAAAGGCTCCTCCGAAAACACGCTATGTTTCCTGTATGTGCTTGAATGAGTAAATGAATGACTGATCATTTGTGTGGGTCAGTTCATCTTGTTCCATGGATCTGGAATTTCGCTTAAACAGAAACCCACAGCAATGCTCATCACCGGACTGTATGGCCTATTGTGGACTACAGGTCTTTTTCTTTTTTTAACAAAAAACAGTTACGTGAGCAAGGAGCACAGCTGTCCTCATGCATTTTTTAAAAATTGTTTTATTTAAGTAATTGTGATGTCAGCGCTTTTCCGTTTGAGGTCTGTTAATTGCAATACTTTTACAGGAAAAAGTGACAAAAAACTTAAAAAATAAAATAAAACAAATACAAAAAACCCAATAAAACTATTGCTCAAAGATACTGTTGTAGTCCCTCATGAAATGACTCCGTGCTTGTTCTCATTAAAGAATGTCATGTAATGTATGTCATTAAACATAGAGAGAGCAACTTTAAGTTAAAGTAAATCCCCCTGAAGAATGAGATTTATTTTCTGTCATCCTGCTGTTGTGAGTGTGAGCAGGACTCAAAATACTGTCTCATGTGTTACCTGTATTTTCCTGTTTCACACCTAGAAAGATAAACACAAATAAGATTCAATTGTTCAGTCGCATGAAGACTTCAGTAACCTAGTAAAAGCTGGTTATATGTCCTAACATACTACTATTGCTATATCTGCAGTATATATGTAAATTGTTTTTACATATATACTGTGGCAGTATGGGATACCTGGATAACCTACTACATTTGCCGAAATATGATGTTTTTATTAAGAACAAGCACATTTTATACATGCTTGTATTTTTATAATAGTAAATTGTTAAAAACAATAAATAAAACAAAAGCCACGAGTATTAGAAGAGGTGTAAAAGTATGTATTTACTTAAAAATAGAGTCTTTGGCTTTTAATTTTTATTATTTGTTTATTAATGTGTTTGCAAAACAATTATCATTCATTACATATTCGGATATAATCTTATACAGGAAAATCCTATAAATAATCTTAAAATCTATAAATAATCCTAAAAAGTATTTGTTGCCAATACATTTCTTTAAATCATTTGGTTTTGATTGGGAATGGGGGTATTGTTATGCCTAACAATCAAATTATTACTGCATGTACAATTTTGAATACCAACACCATCTAAAGGGAAAAAAGATAAGAATTACTTTAACCTGGAAAATTAATGAAAATTCTTGAGATATTTTTCTATTTTGTGTGATAAATTTGCCTCTATACAGGCAAACAAAGTCTATCCACATTAATAAATTGTTATTGTCACTTTAACAAAATAAATACATTTTTATCTTTTATCTAAGCGTCATCTCCGTAAGCTGAAATTTTAATATGACACCTGTCATCAGGCTGTTTTATTAGGCAGTCTAAATACATTATCCTCTCATAAACCACTGAGATAGTCATGAGCCTTCACATTCAATGACAGATAGTTCTTCAAACGTGCTGTAGTTATCACCGGTTCAGCTTTATAGTCATAAATCAATGACAATTAATATCGCTGCTAATTAGTTTTACTAATATACATCTTACAATGAACAATAACATTTGCAATAATACCATGTATTGTGTATTCAATGTGTTATACATGTTTCATTTTTCCCGTTTTCTGTGTTTTTCTTTTCATGTAAAGCTGCATTGAAACAATGCAGCATTGCAAAAAAATGCTATTTAAAATACATTTGAACAGTGGCGGCCGGTCAATAGGGGGCGCTGGGGCGCCGCCCCCCTGAAGTTAGCCTCCTTTAACATGTAAACAATAAGTTAAATATATATCGCAAATATTACCGAAATAAAATCATTTAATCATAGTATTTTACAGTTAGTCGTATTATCATTTATTGAAAATAAAAAAATCTCAACTATATTTCTTTCATTCGTGATTGCTCGGCGCCGCTAATGAGTGTCTATGTGGGTACACGAACTTTTGAAAAGCATGTGATTTGAGGCTAAGCTCTAATTGGCTTATTTTAAATTGTCCTTGGGGCGCAAAAAAAGAAAAAAGCGTCAAGGATTTTGG
The DNA here is from genome assembly GCA_036877625.1 of Ambastaia sidthimunki. Taxonomy (NCBI): domain Eukaryota; kingdom Metazoa; phylum Chordata; class Actinopteri; order Cypriniformes; family Botiidae; genus Ambastaia; species Ambastaia sidthimunki. The sequence continues at coordinate 14,211 of JAZGTK010004675.1, forward strand.
ACCAGATCGACTGTACTTGCAAATTCAGCAGCAGTCAAGTGATCGCGGTCGCGCATACACTCGGGGCTTAACAGTTTTATTTATTTATTTATTTTTTTCCCTCAGTTGTTTGCGCCTAAATTTTTTAGCATAAGCCGCCACTGCATTTGAATATAACTAAAATTGAATTAAAATAATTTATTTAGGAATATAGTGTTTTTTAACTTTCATGTTCTTGTTATTAAGCATTCAACTTAAAAAAAACGATAATTAATAAAGGTAAAACACAACGTCAATGAGGTCGTGTCTCAAACACCTGAACATGCCGCTTTTTCTCTTGCCATGTTAAAATCACATGACGAGCTGTGATCTTGCAATTCAATTTTTATTCATTTTCTTATATTACAATGTAAGCATATAAAACGTGCTTGTTCTTAATAAAATGTCGCATATTTAGGCAAATGAAGCGTTTAATTTACAAGGCATTTTTCAAGTACTTTGGTACTATTTTGTTTTGTATTTTACAAATAAACAGAACTGAAAAAGTGCCTCCGATCAAGACGGCAGAAACGCGAAACATATTAACTGTCACAAAGACAAATAATCGCATGTTAAAACATGTACAGTATCTAGTATTATGCTTTATATATGTCCATCATTTATATATACCATAATTACTTTTGAACATATATAAACTTTTGAACATGGTATATAACTTATATACCATAAGTTATAAGCATTATGAAATTAATCAGTTGATAAGTTTTGGCAAAGAAAACAGAACACAATAAAGATTATAATATACCAAAAAGTGAGATAAAACATTTTTTAAAAAACCTTTTGCGACATAAGTGAATGCATATGGGGTCCTGTGACCACCAGTTCAGACATTAAATTAAAGTGCTGTAGTTTAAACTTTGTAAATTCATTTGGATGATGTAATGAGTTTATATTTAGGGTTAGGTTTCTACATTAATCTTTATCTTTTTGATACATGCATGATTTTTATGCTGGGTGAATTTGTAATTCCATGAACATATTGTGTTAAAATTAGTAATAGTAATATAATGTGTACAGTAGTGTATGTAGTGTAACACATTTTATTGTCAGTTGAAACATCTCTAATAATACAGCAGTTTGCTGTGATCTTCAGGTCAGGTAGTTTGTGTGTGTGGAGATAGAAAAGCCTGGAACGCTTGAATGAGGCTCTGAATGAGATGACACGCTCATTAGGTCAATAGCTTTAACTTCTTTATTGTTAGTGTGAACAGTCAGGTGTCATCACATCATAGTGTATCTTCAACCTCCTACCACAAACATCAACAACATCTACATGACATGAGCTGGCAGGAAATGCAGATCCCCGAGTGCTTGACCAGCAGAGACATTCACTGTTTTATTCTACATAATTTCACATAATTTGTTATGTAAAATTTAGGCAAAAATAAGACTTTGAGAAATGTGTGAAAGTACACAAGCTGTAATTAAAATGTTAACAACTTAAAATGAGGTCACACAAATGAAAACATGACATCATGATAAATTCAGCTTAAGAGTGAATTTAAAGGACGCAGACAATTTACTGAATGAACCTCAAGAGTATTTCTGAATAAAACTTTCTCCCCTTTAACTGTAATTTTCAGTTTGTTACACTATTACATAGAACTGTATTAGCTGCATTACATCCTAAAATGTACATTAACAGCTTTTTGAACACTATTTTGCATAATATCTAGTTATAATCACTTTGTGACTTCATAGCCATGACATTACTTCCTTATTAAGTTAATTCAAGGACTGTGTTGTTTATAAAACATCGCTTAAATATTAATTTTGAAGGGACTGAGGCAGTGCTATGAATGTACAGGACTTACATAAGGACACATCATGTTGAAACACTACACTTTCAATCATGTACACTGTTTTAAAATATACTTCAAGTAAATTCTGACAGCTTTGTTTGCTTACAGCGTGCTATACTTTATATCTGGGAACTATTGTATTTTAAAACTATGCCTATATGTGAACAATTTGTGGTGCTTTCATTAAATGTTGTATGTGCTAGACAGGACATTTGTTTCCTTTGAAGTGTGTTATATTTTCTGCAAACATTAAGCAGAGCCTCACTGGGAAATGTCAGATCAGGTCTTTAGTGCATTGTCCACCTTCACATACAGGTCTGGACATTCATTCATGAGGCATTATAAACCTACTCCTTTTTCTTTCTGAAAGACACTTTGTCTTTGGTTTCTTGAAGTTTCTCATTAAATCTGTCTTTTGTTTCCTCCATTCTCTCTGAAAAGCGATCCTTGGTCTCCTCCATTTTCTCAGAGATTCTCTCTTTGGTCTCCTCCATCTTCTCCTGGAAATAGCCTTTCACAGGTGGAGGGGTGGACATGTAGCCGTGCTTCCTCAGGTACTTCACAGACAGAGACGTTCCTCCTAAAGTCACTGTGTACCTCGCAGGCGTGGCGATCTTCAGAAAGAAGAAAAACAAATACAACTTAATCATACAAATTCTAAATTAATTCTTAAATAATACAATTTAATTTACTGTGGTAAAATGTCTTGTGGGAAGTTGTTTTGATGTTGCTTTGGTCTAGCTGGCAGCTAAGGTCAATAATATCAAATAATTTAGATGTTCAGTGGTTTGCTAGCTGATTTAACAGATTTGCTAATAAATTATTATATTTATAAGCAAATGCATTAAATTTAACAGATTTATTGACATTAATTTATTTAAACATGAATTTTTAACTATTATTTAAATATAAGGACTGTAATTCCTACCTTGTACATAGCATATGCTGTTAGTGCATATCCACTCTGAGAGTTCTCCAGAAGTTTAACAACCTTATCAGGAAATCCAACATACTCAAGAAATGGCACCAAATTCACTCCTCTGAGGATAAGAACAATTTCAATGTGTTTAACATGTTGTAATGTTAATCTTCAGATTAAGACTCATTGATATTGGACTTAAAGAGCTTAATCTTCTTCAGCACCAGTATTTCTGTAGCAATGAACAGGGCATTGAAATGCAAGCTTTAAACAAGACATGTTTTCCAGTGAAGTTTAAATCAATCACCACATACGACAAGATTTCAGACACTGTGATACTTGTAGAAGTCTTGAATCAGAATCATTTTTAATATTCACTAAAAACAGGAAACAAGTGAGGAATAATAGTCATGTAGAATAAAACATTCATTGAGCATTCATTACCACCGCCCTCACTTCTGAAATGTCTCTAGACAGACCCACATCTAGCCAGATATATTGCAGAGTAAACATTCCCTCACACGCCATAGAGATACAATGCCCAGGCAAAAAACAGTGACTTCTTTTTCCCCACGAACACCCAGTTAACACCCTGAACACCAACACCTGACTTCTGTAATGTATGTGCACAGCTAGAAATTCCTTATCTCTTTGCACTGGGAGGACTAAAACTTTTATATTAGTGCAGGCAATAAGTTACTTATCTGACTTTAATGTATCAGTATAAAATATCATTAGTAACTGACCGATTAACTAGTGTTTAATTACATTCAGCACATTTGTGTTTATCTTATTAATATGAAAATCTGTCAGATATCAGCCATAATGGGCAACTATAATCCATATTAATTCAAAGCATTTAAAAATTGTGTCTTCATTACAAAACTCATCTACACTGTTTGTCCAATCTGAAACATCTAAATTCTTAAGTCCACTTTCTCACTTATGTAGAAAGGAAGACGCATAAGGCACTTGTCATTATTGTCTGGCATATTTAGAAGTTCTTGTATGTTGGGGTATATACAGGGTTATTTTAGGAGGAGAGCACAGACAACAGTGATGATGAGTTAACTGGGTCTCCTTGGACACATGACTGCATAATGTATCTACTAAACTAGCAGGCAAACCAGCTGGCCAAGTAATAAACTAGCATTGCTGAGTGGAAAGATTGTAAAATGTAAGATGAACAGAAATATTTTATTTTATGATAGCTTTGCTGCAATGCTGTTATGTAACAATTTAAAAGAACAAATGGTTGAACAGTTTAACAGGTTTTCTGTTACTCAATATAAGGTCTTTCAGGCAATAAAAACGCTTTAAGCCCATAAGGCAGATCACTAGTTACACTAGTATAACATTTAATTGATCTGGGATAAATGGATCATATGACTGCGTTACATGACTTCAAATATCTTTTTCCCAGTTTGCACAACCATTTCAAAATGCCATTTCCCAAATTATCCATTCAGTTTTCGCTGGACAAAAACACTAATGCAAACACTGTTGGAGTGTAGGGGAAAAGTATATCTGGATGTGCACTATGTGGGCTATATTTACTCTATGGCCTTTGTCCAATTAGCATTTATAATAATTTCCAAATAAATGTTTTTGGAAAAATAAAAATCACAATTATAATAGTCAGTTTTTTTCTACTTACTTCATTGCTGCATAGTAAAAGGTACCAAACCACACTGTAGACGTCACCAAGTGCACAGGGATCATGACTTTGCCGTACTGCTTAAAGGTCTTCTTGAACCTCTGCATGAGGCCAATAGATTTATCCTGCAGAGGGTCTGAATCATCCTGCCCTGGAGCTGCATTAGCTGGATGATCTCTGTTATTCTGAGGAGGCAAAGAGAAGGACACAGTGGAGGTGCTGAGCCATCGTGGGCTGAACCACCAGTGGGCTGCGGGTCCCGACGTCTGTGCAGCAGGACTGAAAGCTGGAGATCTGATCTGCTGCAGGACAGATGTCTGCCTGAAGACTCTAGCACACAGAAACCTCTGCATCTCACACAAGCCGCTTCTTCCAGTCTGTTAACAGAGAAACCAGCAGACAGTCTGACAGGGGTCCAACTGGGGGGGCATGATATTAATCTCACACTGAGACAAAAACAAGTGAGGAAAAGAAGGAAGTCTCCATTAAAGTGGTTTGGCAAATACAGCTTTCCTCACCATGTTCAAATATTTCATACAGAAACTTTGGGATGGGACACATTAAAGGTGCAGGTGGTATTAAAGGCTGAGTAATTCTCATTCTTAAGACACTTTATAGGACTCACTTGAGTTTTTTGGCCCATTTTCCCCAAAAAAGAAAGAATAAAATTTTAATTTATTTTATTTCAGAATTGTAGAAGTTTTAGGCATACACTTGTACATAAACTGGACTAAATGCCACAAACTTTTCAGAATTACTCATCATTTTCACTGTACATTAAAATAAATTGATGTCTGATTTTTTACTGTGATTTGTTTTCAAGCAAACAGCAACCATAATGTGACATAGTGTGACACAACATGACATATTGTATCCACTTAAATCCCTTCAGTATTCCTACCCCAAAACAAGAAGGAAAAGGGTAGAATTTGATTATCTAATAATCAAACTAATAAATTGATTACAATTAAACCACTGAAAACGTCCCTAACCTTTAACCCTTCAAAAGTGATGTGACTAATGTTGGCGCCACAGCTGTAAGGATGAAAAATACACAACGTTAGTACATGTTGGACATGCTCATTTATATTAACAGTGACAAAAGCCACTTATTTACAGCTTAAATAAACCTAAGCGTGTATATAATCACCGTTACCAAACATGCTAGCTTTGCTAAGTGATGTCCAATATTTGATGTGCCAAACTAACTAAATACAATTGAGTCATGCTGTTATGACAACACTGAAAAATAATCAACGGATAGACGCACAGCTACATACATGAATAACCAGGACCGACACGGTGCTTTTCCTCCATCGAAACCACATTTTATTCACGTCCCTTCTGTCATTCAGAGACCACAGCAGTATCACACATGATGACTTTACTCGCAGTGCAGTGTGGGAAGTGTAGGAAACTCTTCTTCTTCTTTTAGTATTTTATGGCGGTTGGCAAACCAGCCAAAAAGGTGCATTACCGCCACCAGCTGGACAGTGCGTAAGAAACGTTAACAGAGCAAAAAAACCCACCTTACCTATTTTGAGTAATAATCATTTAAATTCTTTCAGCTAAACTGGCTGTTTGGAGGTAGTGCAATAATATGCTTGACGCACAAAGGAGAGTTTGTAAGATTACATGCTTCAGCGTCTCTACCTGACCACCTGTACACATCTCAGTTTCGTGTTTCTAAATATAATGACTGATTTAAACCCTAGTGTCCAATTCGTAGACGAATAATAAAACAAATCTTAAAGTATTTACATCCTTCTCATACCAACTTGTTTATGTATATTATAAACCTTTCTTCCGCTAGTTTTCTTATCTCGTTTTTATTGCCATTTTTATTCACATATGTTTTAATTATTCCTTTAACCAAACCTCAGATTTATTCCCATGCTGCTGATTCTAAACGAGTTTAAAGGGATCTCATTATATCACATTTAGTCTTGATCTGTCCATTTAAAATAGTTGACGATAGAGGAAACTTCTCAATCCTGCATTCGGCGGCGCTGCATTCACTCTCTGCACTGATGCCTTCAGTGAACGCGTGAGCTGCAGCAGGTTAGGATGGCGCAAAACTTGAGTTAACGTATTTAAAAAAATATAGTGATCCAGAACTGGAGGAGGAGTTTGTACTGGATCAGTTTCACTCACATCTTTATCACTGAAAAGACACAGGAGTCGTGATGAAGATTCTGGTGAGATAACATTAAATCTTATGACAGGCATGTTTGTAGTTTTTTGAAAAGCCAATTTCTGTTCGGATGAATACTTCAGATGTGTGTTGTATTACTCACCGTTTGTCAACGTCTTGCAGGTTGCTGGTTTCAACAGCTGGTTGAAGAGGGTTCTCATTGCCAAGAAGTTTGTTTTCTCAGACAAGCGTGTTCAAGAAGGAATGTTTAACAAACATTGCAATGTATGCGTTATTCCAATAAAATTGCACAGGCCTTATCTTTAGGAGTCAGACAAATCTTCACATCTAAATCTTCAGGGGGTCTCAGTTTATTCTCAAACTGAGAAAGTCTTTGAGCATCAGCACATGGCAGCACCAGCTCACATGTTCTCTGTCTGTCTCAGGAGCTGCTCTCAGAGAAGTTGCAAGACCCCAAGCTTCAGTTTGATGTGTGCGGCTGTCAGTTTGTGTGTCAGTATTCACTGGAGAGTGAACAGCAGGCTGACACCATGCTGAGAGACTCTGACCTGAAGGACTGTTGATCAGAACAACTCCAGATGCTGTGATGGTGTAAGCGCATATCTGTGATGTTTAAACCTGTATTTGACTCTTTCTTCTGTGAAACGCAATAGAAGATATTTTCATAAATATCTCTGAGGGTTTTTGTTCATACAGTGGAATGTAATGAGTGCCACTGTTGATCTGATTGGTTATAAAAGTTTGGAATGAGTAAATGATGGAAGAATTGTAATTTTTTAGTGAACTGTCCTCTTAGATGTTGTATGTTCGGTTAGAGAATGTAGTTCCTGTCATGGAGACAGTACAGAATGTCATTAATAAGTTACAGGTGCAGAGAGTGACCCAGATAAACAGATAATGTCATATCTGTGCTATCATAAATACATTATGGCTGTTGACCAATCAGTGTCAAGGGCCTAAGCTGTCTCCTTTAAATTACTTTCTTATTTCATTGTACACAAAGATTTGAAGGCTTGGAATTGGATAATCTTAATGTATGTTTAGCTTTTAATGAGAATAGCTTTTTCCCAAACAGATTTTGTTGAAAAGTACTGTTCTTATTGACTGTTTCACATGCAGTTTGTATTTTAACATTTTGTTGTCTTGTTCCACAGGAAGCGTTTGGGGGAATCGAACGCCAACAGCTTTGGAAATGAAGTATACAGTGTGAACTTTCAGAAGCAAGGCAACTATTCTCTGTTTGTCTGTCAGTATGACTTCAAGCTCGAGGGAGTTGTCAGTGTCCCATTCATCTTATGCCTTTACATTTTTATCTGATGATGCCAGGGTTTGCCAACAGAGGGCACTGGAGATTCATAAATGTCTCATCTGTAGCGTCTGACATGTTGATGATTTCATCATTTTACACTATTTGTCTGCTTCTGAAAAATGAAGGCGCTAGAGGTATGTAGAGGTTATTTTTGTCATTGATTCTTACCTGTTTATTGATATATTTGCTTTATATACTGTATGTTTGTGTTCAATAGTGTTGTTTGTCTTTCTGCAGCACTCAGAAAATCACATTAACGGCATATTTGACTCCAGGCCTCTTCAAATACTTATTACAGCCAGCAGTAAACCTTTTAACCTCCTAGTTGTAATTTAAAGATATCTGCTCTATAACTGGCATTGAGGAAAAAGCCTTTAATATTTATGAGGCTGTATATTATTTCATCATATATGAAGCTGAGGCTGTTCAAAATAAGAGAAATTCAGTATAATTTAGGAGGAATGTTTATGTTTAAAAAAAATTGGGTAAAAACAAATGTAAAAAATAGGTGTATTTCCGTCAAGGGGGTAAATTTATGGAATAAATGTGATATTGATTTGTAATTTGTAATTGACAAATTATGTAATTCAATTTGCAAATTTAAGAAAATGTATAAACTTAAGGTGATAAATAATTATATGATGGAGTATAATTAAAAAGTGAATGTATAGTTATAACTTTGATGTTTTAACTAGAATGTGTATTTTGGTGATAATGTTTGGGATTACGTATGCTCATTTGGGGATATGCTTTATGAAATTCTGTTCTTTTTGTATTATCAAATGTAGGGAAAAGTGTCTTTCATCAGTTGATGTATAAAGGGTAGGCATAATAAGCTTAGCTTCAGCCTACACCTTTTTCGGTAATTATGTTTAAGTTTATTTATTTACTTTTGTGACAAGTTGTTTGTGAGGACCGAAATAATCCTTCTGTGAGGCAGATCTGTCTGTGTATAATGATCTGTCCCTTCTTATCTTTACTTTGGCAGAATCAAACAGTTTTGTGTCTTGTTGTCATAGCAATACCCTCCAGATGAGAGGGGCCAGTTGGCAGAGTATGACCATGCCAAGGCAAAGTCTGAAAATCCTGCTGTCAGACTTTCACTGGTGAACATTCATATTTTCTATCAGTGAAATGCACTGTAAAAAATAAATCGTAAATTTTACGTTAAAAAACGGCAGCTGTGGTTGTCAGAACTATACCATCAAAAATACGGTAGCAACGTTATTGGTTGTACAGGATTGCACCCATTGTACTGTATATTTTACATATTTCAATTGTCTTTTATACAGTTTATAACTGCCTAAATTAACATGTTTATGTTATGAAAACAGTTTATACCCGTCAAATTCCAGGGTTTACATTGTAATAATTATGGTTCATAACCATCTTTTTTACAGCCCAGAACTGTCTAATTTACCAGTTTATGTTGTAATAATTGTGGTTAAATTCTATAATTATTTAAAGCAGACAGGAAAGTGTCATGACCGGGTTCAAACTCAGGTCTCTGGTGTGATGGTTGAGAAAGCCACAGAGGCAGAAATGTTAGACCCAAGCGAAACACTCCAGGCGATGCTTCACATAAATAAAGATTTATTTAAAAAAAAAAACAGATTCTTGGCAAAAACAACAAAAATACAACAGAAGTTCTTCTCGGACCAAGGTATTTATGACAACAGAGATTCAAATATATTCAAATTCAAATATAAAGCACAAGGAAAAACCAAACAACTCCACAAGGGGAGAAAATAAAACTAGAGGACAAACACAAGTAACTCGAAATAAACCTTTACTCTGGCAAGCTGGGTAGGTCTTCGTGAAGCCAGCAGAAACTACCGGCCACAATTCAAAAACCAAGTTGGGAACTAACGCAAC
>JAZGTK010004676.1:8351-23963 GCA_036877625.1 Ambastaia sidthimunki
ATATATAGTTCTAGGAGCTAATTTTATGGGTTATTGTGCTTCAGTCTGTTCCAAGTATGAGGAAAGTCTTGAACTGTGAACCATAGCTAATCTTTCCACAAGCTTTAAGTCAGTGGAACGATCCATCCTTCAACTGGTGTATATTTGCTTTCAATCAAACTATGTGCAACAAACATTAGTCTTAGTTCTTTCTTTATGGTCCCATAGAAAAGGACAACCACAAATTATATATCTTTAATAGCTCAATTGTTTCTGATTTATTCAATTAGACTACATGAACATTTTCTGCCAAAATCTGCTTCTCAGATTTTTCTTTGGGGAAAATGACTCCAGTGCTCTCAAGTGTGTCTCTTCAAGAGTTTCAACCAATGTCTCGACAATGTCTCTATTACTATTTACATTTTTTATTCATTTGGCAGATGCTTTAAAAGCGACTTACAGTGAATTCAAGGTATACATTTTTATCAGTACTTGTGTTCCCTGGGATCGAACCCACAACCTTTGCACTGCTAACACAATGCTCTACCAGTTAAGCTGCAGGAACACACTATACTATGCTCCGATTTGACAAAATATCAAATGTCAATGACTTTAATATACACTCAAACATTTCTCATCCAATTCTACTGAGAACATGTAATTTCTGTATGTAAATAATTGTTTCATTGTTTCAGCATGTTTTGCCCCTAAGAGGTTTCTTGTTCTGAGTGTGTTTTTCATAATGCACCCAGACACTCACAAGCAACATCTCATATTTACAAACACACAAGAAAATCTAGATTCCAAGAAAAGCATCCACTTGGCTAATTCAACAACGCAAATAATGCAATAGCACTGGAAATACAATAACAATAGGGTTCCAAGAAAAGCAAAAATTACAGTATTGTGTTCTACTTCATTCTAGTTTCTTTACTCTCACGGGTTTTACTCTCCTGGGCTTTGTTATTTGCTGAGGGAAAAAACAAGCATTGATGTTCCAAGTTCTCTAAAGGGAAATACAGGCAAAGAACATGTCAGTTATCCATAATGATCATCAGTGTATTCCGGAGTCTCATGAATTTTAGATCACTGCACACAGTCTGTCTTCTGTCCTGATATAGAGATATTCAGAGTCACTTAATTAGCCACAAAGAGGACTGTTTTAAAGTCAACCGTGTTTGCAGTGTGCTAAAACAGTGTTTCTCTCCCCAGGTGGTACACATCACCACCTTTTTTACTTTTCCTTTATTTTTTACATTTCCAGGCTATTTACGGATTTTAATAGGATGCATGCTAGTGACAGTCACTCAGATTCCGAAATTAACCTCACAAAATTCCACAGATTCCACCATCACTGCTACAGCTGATGGTGATCTGCGTCTAAACGTTGCCAGTTGGGCAGTGGCCACTAGGAAGCTGCTTTGATAGAGTTCTTCAACTGATCTGCACAAGAATCAGTCAAGTGACTGATGAAGTTATTACAAGGTTATGATTTATCTCAGCTACAGGTTTATTAAAACGAATCAAAATACGGAATTACATAAACACAGTGTATAATTTGCAGGATTGCGCTCCAATAGATATCTACTTACTCAATGTTACACAAGAAAATTGAAGGAACATCATTATTGATCAATGGAGGTATGTGGTCTAAAATGCTTGAGAATGACTGTGCGAAAATGTAAACAACTTAATGCCACATGTGGATTAAATACCAGACTTGACATCCTAAAGAAATACATTATGCATCGTACAACGAGAGAATTTCAGGCAAAGTGCTTAGGGGTCACCACCGTTTACTGGCTTATTAGCGATTGTAATGAGCAGGGTAAAAGTTCAGCTTGTACATGTTCTCCATCTAGTTAGCATGAGGGAAATATCTAAGGTTAATGAGATGACACAGAGCAGAAGATTTTTTCCATATTCAGAGCTTAACTTGTGTTGCAAAGGACTGCAAAATACGTAAAAGCCTGTATAGCTGGAAACGCGAGTGTGTAACATATAGCACATAAACCCACAGTGTGTGGCGTATGCACACAGCTCCTAAGGCTTTTGATTCTATATACGTGGAGCTTAAAGCAGAGCGAGGAAAAAATAAGCCCCCATTCTCTTAAGGGGGTTAGTTCCAGTTTGTTGTTTTGAGTTGGTTATGCTTGAGAAAACCAAGCTATTTGCTCATGGTGAGGGATTCCACTAACAGAATCACACCCAACTCTGTTATTTCAATAAGATAACAGAGAACAACTCTACAATTAAAGTAATGGAAAGAAAAAACTTCAAGCTAAGAAACAGAGAAAACATGGAGGTCTGCAATCAATAACCGGGGGTCCGTAAAATAGTTTGTGCTGTATTATTAGAACAGTTAAAACATTTAAAGAAACTTTAAACTAGTAGTTTTAATGTTTAGGTTTATTAGAGTAGGAAAATGTTTTAATAGGAAAGTTCAGTCCAAAATAAAAATGTACTGTTAATTTACTCTCAGCATCATCAAGGACTGCAAAAATTGACAACAAATTTTCATTTTGGCATGTACGATCCCTTTAAAAGTTTCTTTACAGCTATAGTGCCATATATATGAAAACCATATATATATATATATATATGTGTGTGTGTGTGTATGTGTGTGTGTATATATGTATATATATATACATACATACATATATTATATGCCAACAGCAAATAAAAGTTATATAGAAGACTAGCAACGACTGCTGCTAAAAGCATGTTCATGGAGTGTCACAGCAATGGATTATCAGTCAGACAAAGCAATCAGGAAGTGCAGATGGGGACGGCCATACATATTCATTCCATTTACCAATCAGGCAACGTTCACAGCTGTTGTTCCAAAAGTGTCTTCATTAAAACAGAAGGCAGACAGCAGACTCATCCCCCTGCATTACCTAACAGCTCTAGATAACTTACTGCAGAGTTTCAGAAGTGATGAATACTCCTGCAGTTTGTTACTGCTGATGCTGAGAGCAGCCCTTGCTTGCCTGGTTCAGTTTCTGGTCGACATCCACCTCCTGACAGGTACATTAGGAGGCGAGTGTTTGATGTGTAATTAAACATGACTCATTTTCTGTCTGGATATGACACTTATATAAAACTGCAGTCTTGATTTAAATTTACAGAGGGGAAAACAAATCTAAGGATTTTGGTATGCCGATTTTCCAAACTGATGTTGGTTTGTGAAGAATATTACAGATAAAAACCTGATAAAACAGAGCATGCCAAAGCAATATTACAGAGGTTAATAACGTTTGGAAACACGGTTTGTATTCTTATTAAAATTAATACACTTATTCACACTCAGAATTGGGGAGAAAAAGATTGAGATAAAATAGAGTTCGGGGACTCAGGGCCCTAACCAGTGGGGGCCACTGATGTGGAAATAAGCGTGACATCTTTTAATACCATTAAAATGAGGAGACCGGCACAGAACGCCTCAGTCTTCCCCAGAGGTGTAGCACACGATAATTAAAGCTGAAACAGGTGAAGGAGTCCAGATCTAAGCTTCTACAGAGCAAATTACTGTTCTGTAACCTCGACCTGCTTAGAGTGGGTCCAACAACACGAGCCGTCTGCCCTTTTAGGCCCTACCAACTGCATGACTTTAACACTGTGTGCAGTAAGATATTAGATCGAAAAACAGTGGCATTTTATTGACCTCCCTGGGAATTTGCAGCCACAAAACTGCCTGTGGTCCGTACAGTTAAACAGTATAACAGGCTCCAGCCAATATTCACCCTCATATATCTACAATAAAATGATAGACCATTTAATTTTAAAACAGATTGTTCTGGTTTTAAATTCTGACTGGATACCTGTGGCCACATATTATTTATTGACGTGCCAAGTCGCTATGTTGCTTGGCAACAACAAACAGGCTACAGTTGGGATAAGTATATAACTTGGCAGAAGATCTGAGTGTTCTTTGACTAGAGTGCATTTATTTGTGGACAGGTTCTGTAGTAACACAGTCAGCTACTGTACCTCATCGTTCGATTCACAGGTTGGTGGAAATAAAGACGGTTTGGGTTTAGAAGTCCCCTGACTGAGTCTGTCTCCAAGCATATCAGCACCATTTTTGTGAAAAACATTTGTTAGCATATCTCCATGTGTGAAATAAGGATTTACAAATAATGAATCTGCCAAAATGCATATAGCCGTTCTAACTTTATGTGATCTTAAATCTCAAAAATAGGAAGTTCTAATCAAAAGTATATTTCATGGCTGTGTTGTCATGACAACCTCTCCATCTACACTTAGGTTAGTGATACAGTGCATTAATTATTAGTGGCATAATATTTCTCACATCTTTGCTTCACGTGAGCCATTTTTCTGAGTATGAGCTCACACACTTTTTAAATAATGCAGGATGTGAGAATTTATTGAGAATTTATTAATTTATTATTGAGTTGCTTACCTTATATGTTCTACGACGTAAAACATCATTTATTGCCAATGTACCTAGCAGGGACGTTTATTAGGAAAGAGGCAAGTGAGACAGGGCTTGTTTAAAACAATTCAGATGAGAAAATGATAGACAAAATAAAGATAAATAAAATAGATAAATAAAACTAAACAAATGTGTTCTCTTGTGAATATGAGAAGGAAACAGCAAAATACAGGTAAAAATGGCTTCATTTTTAAGCGATGCATTTATGCTGCTGTGATTGGCTGATTGCGCTGTCAATAAAATGTCAATAAAATCTCAGATTGGAAATGGAAAGCTTATACACACGGACATCATCAATTTCACTCACATCCAAACTGAAAAGAACTTAAAATGATTTGAAACATTAAGGATGTTTCAATTAAGGATGTGCCTGAATGCTTGCAACTTTAATTACATGAAGTGTTTACTGATGATTGTTGACTAATGGTTTAAAATAAGGTGACTACTCATAACAGCAGAACAACATTTAGTAGTAACAAATATAAAAGATACATTATTGAGCTTGCTATTGTATTAATATGTATATGCCTTAATATTGTATTAATTACTTTTGAAGGTACGTAATAATGTTTACAATGCATAAACTTAATGAGGCTTTTAACTTTAAACAAATAAAGATTAAATAAATATAAAACAAATAAAATGTAAAAGTAATGTGTGTGTAAGTGCTGATCCAAATGCATTGAACTGGGGAATGTAAACATCAGATGGAAAATAATTAAATAAAAATAAAATAAATACATTAATATCATTACAGAGGTCCACCCTATGACACAGATACACTCTTAAAAACAAAGGTGCTGAAAACGGTTTATCTGCAGCAATGCTGAAGAAAAACCATTTTGGTTCCACAAAGAACCTTTTCAGTCAAAGGTTTTTAAAAGAACCATTTCTTTGTTACCTTCCTGTAGAACCTTTTTTTGTACTACAAAGTACCTTTAATATGCAATTTTACTCCCTTTGAAATGATGAATTTAGTAACTATTTTGTGTGCACTCTGAGAGAACTGTTCACAAACCAGATCACCACTGAGATGGAGAACTTTGTGGACCTTGTCAAGGATATAAGTCATTCATGAGCAGTAAATACACTTAATCTCTAAACGATATTTGATTTTGAGACATCACAGCCTCATGTCCAGCCAGACAAACTAAATTCTGACCGATTTTTATAAATCTAAGACACTAGGGAGAGAGAGTTTCAGCTCTAGTGCTTTTCTAATGTGCTGCGTAAGTCTTGATTTTTCTAATTAGAAAGGAAACATGATGTAATCATGGGAAATGCTAACTAGGATTAAAAGTGTAACTTATGCAAAAGCGATAGGACATCAGAGTCTCCATTGATTATTCAAGTTCTCATGCAGATAAGAGGATTCAGAACTGAAGATGGATTCACTTTAAATCTGTTAAACTTCAGAAGTCAATAGTACACTGTTAGTACACAGCAACACCATAGAACAGTGCTGTGTTCGGTTATTAAAGTGACGGCTATATCATTGTGGGGGTTTAGTGCACAGAGGCACAATGGTGATCGCTGAGAGATCGTCCCTTGCGGGTTCGGATTTACAGCATTTCATGGGTACTAGTCAAAATATTTAACCACTTAGCTAAACAGTAAGATGAAATATCGAGAAAATGCATTGAAAAATTATTAAGCAATATTAATGCTATCAGAATTGTAACATAGTGCTCTATTGATTTTTTTAATGTATAGCATATTTAATGTATATGACATACATGGGACGTGAGTACCTGAAACAGAATATATAAAACATATAGTGTTATATTATGGATATTATAGAGACCCACACACCCTTGTTTTAATACTGAAATCAAGTTTAAGAACTGTAAAAGCTAGCCCTAGCGTTACCTTCAGCTATTCACCTAATATAGGTCATTTTTTTCAAAACACTTTTTCTCCAAAATGGCAGTTATTCTTCAAACAGTTAAAAAAATCAAAAACAGACAAATTGTTGTGATGCATCCTAGACATGAAGTGAATAAAGTAAAAGTGTGTTTCGTTGTGTTTTTTGAGCCCTCATGACATTTACTTCAGAAACCGTCACAGGAGTTTTAAGGCACAGCATGGAGGCCAAACAAACACAGAAAGACTCTTTATTTGCTTTAACCTCCTCCATGCATTTGCATTAAATAGGTCAAAATCATCCATCTTTCATGGAACCCCACAAAGAATAAAGACCCTTCAAACAGTCGCAGTGTTTGCTGTTTGAAAGGTCTAGATACTTAATGTTGTTTTAACATAAATTTAATTCTGTTTCAACTGCCAAATGAATGCATATCCTAATGACTGATTCCTTTTAATCATCAGCAGGTGAAGTCTACGTTTATGGGCCAGTCCACCCTACAAGTTCATTACATTTTAGGCCAGAAAGCATAAACTGTAAGTTTAAATTTTTTTAATCCAACTTCATTTACTTTTTATGCTTTCCAGCGTAAAATGTAAATTTTTCACAATTTCACAGTTTTTTTGGTCTCTCTGGCTCAAGTCGTGAAACAATTGATGATTTCTGTAGTTTAGCATCTTATTTCATATGGTTGTGTTGAGAAAGAGGATCACCCATCTAAGACTAGGTGATCATTAAATCAACTGGCAATATGCACAAAATCCATACAAAATCTTGTCTTCAAATGCAAATAAAAAAAGCAACAATAACAAAATCCATGAGGTGCTTGCCAAAAAACTGCAGTATTTTAGAGACTTCAAATAGGCTACATCATGAACTGTGCTACTTATTTTGTCTTTGTTACATTTCTTTAAACACCCTGTATCTCATGTAAGCGACTCTGTTTAGAGCAGGATAATTAGCTAATTAGAACTGGTGCATTTACTAACTTTATCTCTGCATTTTCATTCGTTTTCTCTTCTTTTTCTTCACCGCCTCGGCTTTTTGCCATCTGTGCTTGCTGTCTGAGCTCAATACAACCTGAGTTGTGTTCTCAGTCTCGCTTACAACACATATCCATCATATTGTCTTTGATAAAGAAATCCTGTCAGACTCCTTGGGTTATCACAGCAGGTGTGTTCTGGATAGGCAACAAACCCGAGCTTGCCATGAATTATTTTCTTTTCTGAAGTATTAGCGATGTAGAGTTTGAATGTTTTATTTTTCAGATTCACCCTCTTCTCAGTTCTACAACTAACGTCACCTCCAAACTGGAACTTGCTGTGCCAACATTAACTTTACACATAAAGAGAGTTCAATTTAGCGGGTGCAGTAAATGCATCTCAAATCGTCGCGCTCACCTCGCCAAGTCAAAGTGTTGAAGCTCTCTGAGCTTTTAGAGAACATTCTAGCCACTGAAAACCCACATTAAACTAATTGTAGACGCTCTTTGACAGAGCAATAAATACAAATCCTTTCTTTCGCACTACGCTAGAATGTGCCAAGTCACCTCACGCTTTGATTTTTAAAAGTTCTCAATTAGTCCTCAGAAGCTTTTACCACCTTGATGGAGTAATTAACCCAAAATGTACAATTTTGTCATTATTTACTCATCAGTTTAAAATTCTGCTCCATAAAAAAAGCATACTGGTTTGAAACAACATGAAGGGGAGAGAATACAGTTTTTTTATTTTTTGGTGTGAAATATTACTTTAAAACATAGAAAAATTAAGTTGAAGGCAGATTTAAATCAAACTCTGAGGTACGAGTGTACAGCCACTGGGTGGGACAGTCCAGAGACAATATTTACAGATCCTTTGCCCTCGTGTGAGATTTGTGACTTGAGACACCATATCAAAACACTTCAGAATGAATCACGTCCCACCAACCGAGCCGTTTTTCCTTCCTCCAATCTCATACCTCCTCCCTCGGGGACATACTTCACATTAGAATCTGTCTTTTTCCAGCTACTCTGAAACAGGTTTTGGGGAGGGGACTATTGGTGCCTGAGAGTCCCATTAGCCAGATTCCCATGCCATCAGTCTCCCAAAGGATTGCAACAAACAATTTCCACACTTCCAAACACTGAAATTTTTTTTTTACTTCAAGGCCCCCTCCACAAATACTAGAGCTTGGCATAACTAGAAAGATGTAAATTTATTATAAACAAAAACCCAAACGACTACAAATAACCAGATACTAAGTTATATCTTGTTAGTTATTTTAGCTTATTTTAAGGCTTATTTTGTCATATTTTAAATCATTTTAAGTCATCTTTAGAGCCCTTGAAACTTTTTTGGGAACTTTGTTTTTCCTTGGTTGAGAAACCCAGCTATTGGTGCTCCAATCCATTCCATTCATTTATGGTCCAGATCCAGTTTTTCTATTCTGCCCCCATTTAGCTCAAAGAAAATGTTAAAGGTCATTACACGAAGCATTATGTTTCCCTCTAGTCAGTAAAATTGTAAGTCATAACTAACTTATGGTGCTATGTAAGCATCGCCAAATTTTGGGGGTTCCCCCATCTCCACAATCCCCATTTACCCCGCGGTATTTTCCGACTGCAGAATATGTGCCTACAACTTTATTTACATATGCATGTGAACAGGCCTCCTCTGTTGTTATAAGCACAATTTAATGATATAAACAGATCATACTTAAAAGATGCTGTGACAAGAAGCTGTTTTGCCTTTTAGCTTGTGCTTTACTGTCAGGCCTCTTGACACACAGATAACGTCTTTGATTTCACTAATGGCGAAGTGTATAGCTGGCCGAAGGCAAAACAATCCTGATTGTTTTATGCTTACAAATGTGTGTGTGTGGTCGTGTTTGTGAGCGTGCATGACTGGCAGAGGGAATTGTTAGAGAGAAATAATGTGAAAGTCGGGCATGCATGCAGGGAAGGAAAAAAGAAAAGGAAAAACTGTCGGTAATACCAAGAGGACAAGAGAGAAAGAAAATTGCTCGTATAAATAAATGCATACGCTGCTGCTGAAAGAATATGAGGCTGAACAGCGCCACCTAGCATATCCAGTGTTAATTGCATCTAAATAAAACAGCCTGCCAAGGTCAATATGTTTACTCCTAATTCCTGACATAAGACACAATGTGCTCAATGCCTGGGGGTATAATCAGACACAATAATGCATATTTAAGTACTGGAGGTGGCAAAAAACATCAATACAATATTCTGTTTCACTTTTGTTGCTGTATTGAGTGACAATGTGGAAAACTATTGATGTTTTAGCAATTATTATTATGCAATTCAATGCATTTCCTTGGTATTGAAATTCACAGCATGTCCAATTCACGAGTCAAATAACATTTATTTTTTCTTTTGAGAGCTTTAAAATTTAGTTTGCAAAATTTGCAGATATCAGTTTTTGTTGTGTCTGAGATAGATTATAGACACAAAAGAATATTATTTACCATAACTAAGAAAAGTAGAATATACAGTTTTTCACAAGGATATATAGTTTACTTAGTAGGTCCTCAAACTAAACTCATTAGAGATTTCTAGTGGGAGAAATAGCTTTCCGGTTGTGTGCACAATATCAGGTGGTTAGTAATCAGACTAAGAGCAGACTATAAAGAGAACTTTATAAAGACTATAAAAAGACACTTAATCCAATTCTAATAGGAGTCTAATAGAAGACATGTGATTTAAAAGCAATGTAATGAAATGTAAAAGTGTCACTTACTGCAGTCAAGTAAAATGGGTAATAAATCACAATGTACAGCTTTACATAAAAAGCATTGCAATATGGATCCTTATATAACCCAGGTCATGTGACAATGTAATGAGGTATCCATTGGGATTTCCCGGGAATATCTCTCAGTCACTTAGTACCGTCCCTACATGCCTTTCAACCATGACTGGTTTCTATGCAATGTCATCTACAGAAGGGCCAGAAAGGAAGTTTAGAGGCCACAAAGAGGTTGAAACTCAACCAACCACCAGAAGCTCTCGCTGTTATTGTAAGCAGAAGGCGAAAGTGTTTCAAGTGGCCTGTCTGATTTGTGTTGATAACTGGCTTTAATATAGCCTGTGTCCGATGTGCTTGATAAACAGAGTTAGCACATTAGACAGGAAGTGCTAGTGAGAAACCATGTTGAGTTTACAAATAGCAAAACGTGGCATCAATTTAAAGATTAACGATCGTTATATGTGGTTGTGAAAATGTGTGGAACATTACTGTAAAAATATAGGAATACCAAAAATTAAACAAGTAGCTAGCAACTACACTACAGAAAAATTTGCTTAGCTAAGCCCCTCAGGAGAAAGTAGCTGGTTACAAAAGTATCTTGGTAGATTTAAGTTAAAACGGCTCCCAACGGTCCAGTGCAATCAACTGCTAATCAGGTGTCGCTAGCTACTCAACGCTGCTAATAAAGCTAACGTGATTTCAAAACTAGCCATGCTGTCACCTTGCTACAGCAAAAACACGTATGATTCTATATGATTGTGTGTGTAATCGTCAATGATTCTGGTGTGTGTGTACTGTATTTGGATAAACGTGTGTCTGTAGGTGAGTACAGAAGGAGACTGATGGGGCTGATGCCCTGCATCTGGTCTGGAGGCTGTTTGGGCCTGTCAGCATTCCTCCTCAAGGTTCTGGTAATGAACAGATACAGCCACTATCATTGGAATGATAAAAAAAATTGACAGGCCTTTCCATCATCATAGAGCACCATTAAACCATCTCCAAATAACACAGACATTCAGTAATATCTAAAAATTAGACTCTCTGAGAATTAACATATAAATACCACCATTTACAGCACTTACAAAAAGCAACAAGTAGCTTGATAATAACATTGTGACATTGCGAGTGGCCTTTTTTTTAACAAATAGTGATTTTAAAATTCATCTGTTGTTTACTGTGTAGCTGTCAGCTTTTCGAATCTACTGCAACATTTCTGAGACTCCATTTTACCCATCTTTGCCTTGGTACAGTTTTTTTATTATTAGAAAATAAACATTTTTATGACCTTGCGTTGATTTCTTTTGATAGAATTCATCATAAAATGAAACTGTGCCTGTTAACAGGTGTATATAAAAGCTATAAATAGAGTTTTATCTCAGCACAAAGCTAAATGTCCGAGTGACAATTTACTATTTATAATAGCAAGTTAAACTATTTATGTCTCTATGAAGTTATTTCAAACCCCACAGTGTGTATAAAGTGGCTTTCTCTGATCTTATCTTCTGCCTAGAATGTGCCATATATTACTTGCAACTTATTTGCTACACAATCATTGCAAAAAACTTTTACAAACACAAATCAAATCACATACCGGTTGTAATGTGTGAAGATCTTGTGATATGCACACAAATACCTGCTGAAGCATCGGTAGAGCCTGAATGTTCTGGGTGGTGATATCAGCTATAGCATCAGGTGTTCTCATGGCTGATGGATGTCCATGGATGAGGTTCCACAGCCATGGACCAAACAGTTGTCACTTTAAAGCCAGCTCAATGTCATGGGCCTATCAGAACACTGCACATACACTTCACAGGAAAATAAGGTTCAGCCACTGGGGTTACATGATTCACATAAACAATTCATAAGACACGAGCCATTCACACCACAGCAGTGACAATGCACAAAAGAGGCACCAGGTGTTTGCTATTACACATTGCTAGCTACAGTCCATCAGCGCACCCTGCCAGAGGCCAAATACTCTTTTACCGAATGTTCATGGCAAGTGGCACGAGGTCACACCAGTTACCCTGTTACTTTTGACAGTTCTCTCTCTGGTTTCTCATTGCTACTTTAGCTTGAAGTCGATCTCTTTCATAAACGTTTGAGCACAAGCTGTCAGGCAAGCTGTCGTGCTGACAGCGGACCTGTGATACACAGTATTACTTCACAAATTTGGTGCAACAAAAGTAAATAACATTTGAATTGAATCATGATGCAAAAAACAACAACAAATGGATTTAAACCATTTCTTTTTTTAAACAACAAATGGTACTTTTAATAACTTCAATTTTATTGTTTTTTTACCTTTGTATAGTAAATATTTTCTATATACTGTATTTTTATTTAAAGTGCTTTACAGGTGAGGAGAGGGTGGGGCTTAACCATCAGCAGTGTGTAGCATTCATCTGCACCAGAACTCCCACCAATCAGCAGCCATCAGAAAGTGACGTAGCCAATTATGTGAAAATTATTAGGAAGTCGTGATGGATAGAGGCCAATGGAGGAAATCTGTCCAGGACACCAGGGTTCCACCTCTGCTCTTAATCAGAAACACCCTGGGATTTGTAATGACCACAGAGAGCCAGAACCTCGGTTAAACTTCTAGTGTGAAGGACGTAGCCTTAGAATCTACAAATCAGCTGGCTATTTTTCAAAAGTACTATCAGAAATGGTTAAGGAGCCAGAATCAGAATGGGAACCAGCACACGGAACTAGAACCAGAACCAAAATTGCTACATTCCTTAAGATAAATATCAACCTTAAGGAGGCAATAACAAAACATTTGTCCTATATGGAAAGTTTACAGAACCCCAACATCATGAGACAAGAATAATTTTAGAGGCCTCCTTGCAATGTTGTATTTAATAAAACATTATGCATGCAAATACAATTACAGCGTCTCAATAAACAATGTATTAAAACAATATGGTGCAATAGCCACAACCTGTCCTCAATAAAGACCTCTGGCCACGCTGGCAGTCTGCTCCAGTGCTTCTGTGGTGGAATACGAGCAACTATGATAAAAGAACAACAATGATTAGTAATCAGTATGAATCAGTATGTTTCTCCATAGCCATGTGAATTATTTACTGTTGGGACTTACAATGATGTTTGACAATGGCGATTGTGACGCGGGCTGATCTCAGTTACACCCACCCATGATACATGCATGTGGTCAGGTACTTGTAGCTGATTACCATATCTGACAACATAATCCATAGTTACGCATGTTATTCTGGCCTCATTCCTTGTGCAAATGAGCCCTTTCTTCTCTCCTCGATAGCGCCTGTAATCAAACCACAATGAAGCCGTACCTCTGTGAGATTATGTCTGCAGCCAGTATTAACGCTTCTTATTTGCACATTGATGTTGATAGTCAACAGAACATCAGAACGGCACAACACTCCCCCCACCATTAAAAAAACAGACTAATCACCAGAGCTAATGCGCCTGTATCAGTGTCAGTATACGAACATACTGCTGGCAGGGAACCCATTAATTTACCAGTTGCCTTGAGTGGCCTTTGAAAAGACTCAGATTAGTCCTGTGTGTTTAAGGGCCGCCTGTATTCTTGTCATCCACAATAGTTGTTTGATTACTTTGACAAGCTAAATTTTAATGCCACGCTGATTCAACTGGCTATTCTTGCCTTCCTGAAACTTCTGGATCTCTCCTCCAATCGCTGGTCTCTCTGAGTAGAACAGTAAAATAGCTACAATAAATTACGCTGTTTAACATTTGCATATGCATCTTGTGAATGTACTACAATAGAGCTCTACTAGACTTAGCTTAACTGCAGACTTAGCTAAACTTAGCCCAACTTAGCTTAAATGCATCAAGTTACTTTTCCCAAACAAAATAGTTATGTTTACAGTAGGGTAGTTAGTAGCAAGTTAGTGAGCTTGCTACATTTTTGTGAGTTTATTGGCTAATACAGCTCTTTCCAACCTCCTTCCTCTATCAGACCAACTGAGGCTGAGTGATATGCACATCATCTTTCTGTGGAATCGGCCCAGTGTCCTCTCATGGAGGACATGTGTGATTGATTGGATCAAGGCAAATTTTTGTCAGTTTGCCGTGCTTAAGGAGATAAGGCTGCTAAAAAAATTCCCCTCTGGTAGCCTCTGACACGTGTCAGCTGGTGATGTCGGCCAGAGGCAGATAAAATACACCACCCAAATTCCCCTGAGTCTCCCCGCACTGTCCCTCTAGAACTGGAACCGTCCCGCTGGGTGTGAAAAGTTGGGGGTGAAAGATGAAGAAACAGATACTTTTTACGCCTGGTCCTTACATCTATTTTGTGTCATCCAAACAACACTAATTAAAGGCATAAACAGGACCCAAAACGGTTTGAGATCAATTTCGATTTATGATTCAAAAATCATAAAAAAGTTAACTGGCAATCCACTGTTCTTAAACAAAAGTTTAAACTAAAAGCAAACGGCCATTGCAAAATTTGAAAAAAAGTCTAACAATGTGCATATACACTCTTCAAAATAAAGATTTCTAAATGGTTATTTGTTGGGCAGTATGGTTTTAAAAGAACCTTTTGTGCAACCTTTTCTACTGCACAAAAGGTTCCTTCTAGTGGCAAAAGGTTCAGCAAATTATAAAAAAGGTTAAGAAAGAAATTATTCACTATTGACTGAAATGTTCATCTATGGCATTACAACTTTTTAAGAGATTTTTAAGAGTTTACAAGACATGCAGGAACACAGTAGATTTCGTGAAGCACGCAGATCTACATGCTCCACTAAAACAACCAAAAAACACGTTGCTGAAAATGTCAAGTTTGCAGGGAGATTTAAAAATAATCTTGGAAGTAATAGAGTACCATTTGTTGTACCGTTCCACACATTTTAACATGCATTAACACTTTGACTTTACAAGTGATGTATGTCCTAACAACCACCATGTGTGAACGGGCCAGAGAGAGAAGATGCCACTATGTTAAGCCTTTTCACGATTCAAGTCTCCTCCAGCAGGTGTACATAGCAGATGAGGAAAGCTGGGAGAAAGGGGAATTACATTATTGGCAAAGTGTCATGACAAATTGATTTTCTCAATTAAAGCCGGGACAATAGACAAGAAATAACAGGTTGGCCATTTCTCTCTGCAAATGGGGCCATTTTCTTTTTTCCTTCACATATCAGCGGAAAAGAGTCATTAGGAGTCCACAGGGTGAGAGAGAAAGATAGAGAGAGAGGGGGGATCGTTTGAAACACACAAGAGAACTGTAGCCCCTCATTCTTCAAGACCACAGTTTGAACGTCTCCACGGTCACACACAGCAGATCCTTCACGCAGGCAGTCGCCCGTTCAGATCGACTCCGAGCGGGCTTTGACATTGGGGCGTTTATGACTGCACCTGACCACATCATCAATCAACACCAGCCCTCAGTTCAGCCTTCGCCTCAGTTCTATTTTGGTCTAGGATAAATGTTTTAAGCAAATGACGAATGTTACGGGAATTAATGCATTTCCCACTGAAGAATTTGAAATTAATTAGTGCCTTTGGTTTAATTTATTTATTTCCTGTGCCATTAAGAACGAGAATTCGAACAG
>JAZGTK010004677.1:0-17920 GCA_036877625.1 Ambastaia sidthimunki
TGCAAGAACACTTTTTAATAACTTTAAGAGAACCTTTAGAGGAACATTAGCCAGTGTTCTGGAAGAAACTTGGTATATTTTGTTTTCCAAACGGTTGCTTGCATTTCATTATTTGCATTTAGTGTTGTTTATTTCCTTCTGTTCGCAGCCCTGCTTGAATCCTGTGACCTATTTTGGAGTCGCGGCCCACCGGTTGAGATCCAGCGATGGCGAGTTGATGGTGACAGTTGTTTTGTTGTGAAACGCACGCATGGGATTAGCAGTGAAGTTTTACATTAGCGGTGCTATTATGAGGAACAAACCTATAGATGGACATTCGTGAAGGCAGAGAATGTGCAGGGGGAAATATTTTTGGAGCCCACCAAGTTTGACATTGAAGACATTTGAGACGTAGGGGTAACAGTGTAGGGGGGTGGCATTCCTTTCCTTGTCCGTATATATTACACCCCCAACACACACACCGACAACACACAACGGCAGAACAGATGAGAGAAATTTAATACGGGCCTGCAGGGCAGTAGTGTGTGTGGAGTCTTTCATTTGAGCAAGTCACCAGCTCACCTGAGTCAACAGCGGCCCTCATTACATTACCTAAAGTAATTGCCCTGCCTGATTTCTGAGTGGACCAGAAGAACTACCCAGCTAACAATTTTAGGCTAAGAACGTTTCCCTAATGTTTCCATTAAGTAACAAAAATGGTAAAACTGTTATTTTGAATATTGTTGGAACGTTTAAAACATCCATTTTTTTGACTTGCATTTACATTTGTGCATTTGGTGGACACCAAAGTTTTTTCCAAAGTGACATACGGTGGATATCAGTACCTGTGTTACCTGGAAACAATGTTCTACCAACTGAGCTACAAAAACACAGACTTAACATTTTTGCTTAGTTGTAAGAACATTATTTGAACATTTTTTTTAATTCTGTAATGTTTTTGAAATGTTCCACTAACAACTTAAGAGAAAATGTTTTTCATATTTGTTATCTAACGTTAATAAAGTTACTAACCTTACTTCAAAAATGTTTTTGATAACTTTAAGAGAACGTTTGAGAACGTTCAGTCCTTGTTAGCTGGGTAGAAACCTATCAGAGGTAACCGTCTGAACCCCTTCAGCAACACATGAGCTCCTGTGGCAATTATCCCATCTCTGTTTGTCTATTAAAAGAAACTGCTTTAAACTTTGATGGTTTTCATTAGTCGACTGTAAATCTCAAGTAGCAACAAACGTGTTGCAACGCAAAGGGGAAGATACTCATCAGCAGCTAATGAATTTATGATGGGGAACCTTGTTATTAAAGGGAGCTGGGCTTTAATTTCGTTAAATTGGGCTGCACTAGGTAAAACAGCAGGCAATGGACCCTCAGGATTAGCTAATGGTCGTGTTGCAGTTAAATAGTGACTCGGGTGGCAGCGCCTCATTGGCCATTGTGTGTTTAACGCGCCGTTAAAGTGGCAGTAATTGACAACAGCTGGGAGGCTGCTTGAGGCAGGGTCTGGCGAGGGTTCCTCCATAATATCACTCTTCTCTCCCCGTGGACCAATTGCGCGCAGAGACGCAGAAGTTTACGAGTGTCTGTCTGCATGCATGCGCGGGGGCCGGAACTTCTCTCGCAGTCTCCGTGCCTGTGGAGAAACATGTGGCATTCATGTACTAGAGAGATACAAATAAATAATCCGTAATTGATCACAAACCTTTCAATCATTGTGCCTGATCGTAAAACTGCATTGCACATCTCTCGTTTCAAAATCGCAGTAATCAGCAACAGGCCGATTTCCTTGCGACGGAAATCCTGCGCCTGCGCAATTTTGGCGTGCGAGTTTGCATTCTGTGCATGCATAAAGTTAGCTGTTTTACATGATGAGTTTCCTTCAGCGTGATTCCTAATGTTCCCTATTAGCGTGCTCACAGAAAGTTGCATCGCATTTATTGCGCTTGGTCACACCCTTTCCAATAAGTGACATCACCAGCAGCAGAGCAGCAGTCAGGTGTTGCGATGTTATCTGCGGTGTTGTATGTACCTTCACCTTCCCTTTGGGAGACCTGCGGAGGGTCGGAGCATGTCAGCATGCACGCATGCGTGCGGGATCGCCTGGCATATCAGATCCGTGGTGCAGAACGGTGTTGTTCATAAAAGACTGACGCTTGTTCGTGATGACTGCTTAGCAACCGTTCCCGGCGGGCTGCGTCCCAAGAGAGATTCATGTGTTGGTTGAGACACATTCATTAACCAAGAGGGAATCTTAGGACGGATTAAATATTCATGTTGTTTACAGGAACAAAAGCTGCCATTAATGAATAAAGGCAGCGGAGAACATTGTCTCTCTCACTGTATGTCTTGGCTGTACAGCCCAATCATGGGGGTTGAGCAAACATATTTACATATGTGTTAAATTCAGCACTGTCTCGGGATGCAAACGTCAGTCTAAGAATATTTTCCCATGCACCACAAAAACGTGATTTTAAACATTGTTTTGGAGGATTTGGTAAAGCTGTATTCACAAGAATTTCATAAAGCTCTCRTAAACTTGTATTCGCATGTTATCACATTTTGGGCAAATAATATGAAAGTAGCTGACAAAACACAGCAACAGCAAGATATTTTCAAATACTGTTTTAATAATGTTTGTTTGATTGCTGTGTACTTTGAATGCTTAAGTTTAACGTGCTAACAAACATAATGCACCAGCCACATTAGCACACAGTGTTCCTGTAGTTTAATGTAGGAGAATATAGTGTTTTGTTTGCAAATTCGTGGTTTTTATTTCCAGGCAACACCCATAGTGATGAAAAGATGAAAAGTAGGTCCCTTTGGACAAAAATGTGAAATTATAAATGCATAAATGTAAGCTAACGAAAATGATACAGCCTCAACAATGTTTAAACAACCATTGTGATGTTTTAACGCCATGGAGACAACATCGTTAGTGTGTGTAAGTTAAATTAATCTTTCATATACTGCAACAAAACTGAGCTGAACCATCTAATAGCTCACGGTCCATCTGTGCTACATTGTTACCAGATGCCTGGTTGTCTAAGAAGGGAATGTATTTTTTAAACAGCACTGGGGTCTGGAATTTGCTTGTGGATTGTGGGTTGGGGAGAGATGTTTTCTGGATGATAGATTTGGGAAGAGCTGTGTGTGTGATTCACACCAACAAAACACTTGTACCTGCTTGTACCCTCCACACCTTCACTGAAACCCCAAATCCACATAAACAGACGCCCACGTGGGCCATACGCGGTTTATTCTCTCTTTCTTTTCCTATCTTTCTCCATCAGCCCTTTTGTTTGACAGTCTGCATGCAAATGGGCCAGATAATGAGAGAGAGAGGGAGAGAGAGAGTGAGAGAGAGTTTGGTTAAAAGCAGGAGCCCAAACCGCTTTGTTCCTCCACCTGTATCTGCTGAAGCGTGGCTACGAGAAGCTCTGCTGTCATGTGAGTGACAGATATTGAAGATAATTGTCTTCTTTCTTTGGCTGCCTGTGTTGCTCCACTGCAGTTGTGAGCGAGCAGCTGAGTTAAGCAGCAGTCAGCCAGGAGAGAGAGAGAGAGAGAGAGAGAGAGAGAGAGAGAGAGATTGCAGGAGGAAGCGATGAAGCACTTTTAGGGTTTCTGGGAAAAACTCTCGGCTGTGATTGTGTAAGTCATCTGGACACTCTTACACACAAGTGTCTTGCTATTACCGTCCATTTTAAGGTGCTACCGTGATATCAAATACGGCACAACACAATATAAAACTGATCATTCAGTAACACTGTATGCAAGAGGTTGTTCTGTCATAGACGTTACTTGGGTAGTGATTTATTTAATTACATTTGTAGTTTTATTTACTTAAACATGTAGTTTCTCCTAAAATTCTATGTAGGAGGAAAAAAATAATAGGAACGTAAACAAATAAACATATATTAGGATAAATATTCTACATTTAAAAGCTGTAAAAATAATCCCAGCTAACAATTTTAGGTTGTAAGAACGTTTCCCTATTAACAAAAATGTTTAAAATGTTTTTTGAATGTTCTAGAAATGTCCTTTTTTTAAACGTTGTGTAAACATTATTGCTTGGTCATAAGAACGTTATTTAAACATTTTTTTAGTTCTGTAAAGTTTTAAAAATGTTTCACTAACTATTTAAGAGTAACGTTTTTGATATGTGTGATAACTAATGTTAAAAAAGTTACTGTTTAAAGTTTATGTTATGATGTTAAAAGTTACTACTAATGTTACTTCAAGAACATTTTTGATAATTCGAGAGAACTTTTGGAGTACGTTAGCCAACGTTCTGAGAATGTTCCCTGTTAGCTGGGTAGCCTTGGAAATTTGATCTTGAAATAATTTGATGAGAAAGGTTTGAGATCCTATTTAAATATTTTGGCAGTACTTCAGAAACTCAAAAACAATTTAGTGAACAAATTAATCAAAATTCTCCATTCAGACTTTATTTAATCTCATTGCTGCTGAAACATTTGAGATATTAAAGAGATTTTCTTTTCGATTGGCATGATTATTTATAAAATAGTGTTTTTTGTTTCTTAATCATCCTGATCTGATAAGAAATTTAACAAATGTGATTTTTGTTCAGTATGTTTCCATCGCCGGTGTTTATTTTTAACACAGTGTAAAGACATGTGGTTTCCATGAGATACAATTACCCCACCGTTGATCTCAGAGAACAGGCTGGAGTTTTGAGAAGGGGGGGCTGCACACCTTGGGGTGGGGGTTGGTTGGGGGGGGGACATGTGGACGGGAGAGACATTTTTCCGAACTCCAGCAGGGGAAAGGGTGGAAAAGCTAGTCTGCCCTTCCTCCCCTCCCTAGGTCTCCCCTCCTCCTCCTCTCATGTCTCGTGCTCTGGGAAGGTTAGAAAAGTAACATGCGATGCCAAAGGAAACAGTGGCTTTTTTCTGAGCTCTGCAGTGTCTAGAGAAACTTGAGAGAGGTCCAGTTTTGGTTCCCTGGTAACGGTGCCGTAGAGAGGAGGCCTCCCTCCATCATCTGACGCCACTAATGGGAAAGATGACAAGAACCGTTTTCTTTTCATCAAAAATACACACGCCTAAATATCTCCTATAGAACATCAGTCATAAAAATGAAAAATACACACGCCAAATTGAAACACCTCCCCATTACTCTCTCCAGTGCTTTTTTAATGTTTTACATTAAACTGCATTTTTTTTGGTCATTTTATTTAGAAAATATGAGTGGTGTTGTCTGGGCAAATTTATTGCCACAGTTGCGTTGCTATGTGGTTGCTAGAGTGTTGTGGTGGTTGCTAGGTCATTGCTATGCGGTTGTTAGAGTGTTGTGGTGGTTGCTAGGACATTGCTATGCGGTTGCTAAAGTGTTGTGGTGGTTGCTAGGACATTGCTATGCAGTTGCTAAAGTGTTGTGGTGGTTGCTAGGGCATTGCTATGCGGTAGCTAGAATGTTGTGGATGGTTGCTAGGCCATTGCTATGCGGTTGCTAGAGTGTTGTGGTGTTGCTAGGTCATTGCTTTGCGGTTGCTAGAGTGTTGTGGTGGTTGCTAGGCCATTGCTATACGGTTGTTAAAGTGTTGTGGTGGTTGCTAGGGCATTGCTATGCGGTTGCTAAAGTGTTGTGGTGGTTGCTATTTGGTTGCTAGAGTGTTGTGGTGGTTGCTAGCTCATTGCTTTGCGGTTGCTAGAGTGTTGTGGATGGTTGCTAGGCCATTGCTATGCGGTTGCTAGAATGTTGTGGATGGTTGCTAGGGCATTACTAAGTGGTTTCTAAAGAGTCCTTAGTGGTTGTTAGTGTGTTGCTTTGTGGTTGTTAGGTGTTCTGTGTGTGTAATCCAAATCAAAATAATCTCAGTAAGTCTTTATTGTCTGTCTGGTAATAATTGTGAGTCTGAATGCTGAGTAGCAACACACCTCTGCTAAAGAGATCTGAGGATTCAAACATCATTTATCTTCATCACGATGAGGGCACTGCAGTAATTAATAGTAAGAAATTCAAAATAAGGACATATAAGGGCATTTTACAGGCCCAGTTAGATCATCTGAGCCCTGTTTCAATTGATGGACTGCAAGGTCACCCCTCCCCACGACCCCCCCGCTCTGCTCTCAAACCAGCAGATGTGGGTTTTTTCAGAAACACAAGAAATGTGCAGTGGTAACTAGTCTTCACCAAAAAAACATAGTTACCGCAATTATTGTTACTTCCATAAAACCATAATGAAAGAACATTTCACTGTAAGAAGCTTCCAGAATCTTTCTGTTATTTAGTTTTCACATCTGCCAAAATACAAACCTCTCACATTTAAGATAAATTCTTGAAGTCTACACACTTAGCACTGGTTTGCTCATAACATCACTTTATCTTGTTTTTAAGGATGTTAAGATATTTTTAAGGGAAAACGAGGCAAGGCTTCTCACTTACAATATCTAACGTTTCCATTGAATTTCCGTGTAAAGTGGTATTTTGTCAGAAACGACTGGTGCCATGGGTAGTTTTGTAAGTCATCCTTTAATTTGTTTCCAAAAACTGTGAATTATGTTATGTTTGGTCTTTCTGTGAATTCTGCTATCAAAAGAATGTGTTTTATTTTCTGTGTATGCAGTTATTAATACTAATTATGTCAGAATTTCATCTGTTCTCTTTTTGTGGTAAATGATAAATTTGACACAGGAAATGCAGAGGGCTGTGGGGAGGCCGTGAAGGGCCGGGCTTCCTTCATGACAACACAATGGTCTGAGACACTGGCCTCTGACTGGCCCCTGCCACCGGACGCGGGGACGAGGAAGTGCGAGCGAAGAGCTGATAACGCACACAACAGCCACAAACCGCCCCCCTCCTGTCGGCCCCCCCTCGTCTGGAGACACGGCCGCTTCCCGCTGGATCTGCCATTTTTGCTTATTCATTCCCGTGCCGGGCAGCTTTGTGGGCTTCAAAATAAAGACATCAGATATGAGACACCTCTCGGTCACCCCTGGTCTCTGAGGTATTCCTGCTTTTCATTCAACGCTCATCTTTCCATTTGACAGACTGTGTCCTCTACACTGGCATGAGAAGATTGTCAAATAGGCTGCCAACACACACACACACAGGCCGTCCAATGTTTTACCGGTAGGCGGGATTATCCGAGCCTCTTTGTCTTTAGATACAGTTAGTTTTTCACATAACGGTCTCAATAGCTCGGCCCCGCTCGCCTCTAAATTGAAGTCGAAGCGTCTCTGAAGTGTCGGAGGTTTGTGTTGAAGATGAGGCGCGGGTAAAGTGCTCGGGGATGGATTGAATTCTGATTGGGGTTCGGCGATGGGTAAAGAGAGAGTAAATCTGGTGACAAACGGTTTGGAAAGGCATTACTGTGTGGCGCTGATAAGAGTCTGTCTCTCCGCAATAGAATGAAGAAGATGTGTCCATCAGTCTATTTGAAAGCATTCCTACAAGGTAGCGGCTTTCATTAGCGCACCCTCTGAATAGTGGAGCTGAATAAAAATTGCTACTTACCCAGTGATTACAGGATTGAAAGGTAGCTGTCAAAAAAGAGTCAGAGACTCTGAGAAAAGAGGAGAGGTTGCGTGGCTGTCACCAAGACAGCGAGTGTGTTTCTGTAAGATTACTATTGTGTGTGTTTTATTAAAGGCAGGAAGAGTTACGAGATGGATAAGAACAGCAGGAGAGGCTGATCCTTAAACACAATCGCAGAAAAGTGACGGTGGCTTGAAGGGTGTAGACCGATGATCAGCACAGAATGACTATTTTTGTTTCTATCAGGCCCTGCTGGGTGGAAAAACTCTTTCCTGAAGAACTATTGTGATATCTCTGTCCCAGCATTCTGCACTGAGGCCTGTTTACTCATCAGGAAAATAATTCTTGGTCATTTTTTGGTTAGTCAGTCAGGTTAGGAAGTTAACAAGTTAGGCTTTCTTGGTACATCACTGTAAACACTTTTGTCATTAATTTTATAAACTGAAGGGACGAGGTGAATTTGTTATCTGTTCTCTATGAAAGTTCCCTCGAAGTTATCCAAAATGTTCTTGCAGTAACATTAGTAGAACATTTTTAAAACATAAATCTATATATCAAAAAATGCAAGAACGTCAGTACAGTGTTTAAAAAACTGAATGTTTTAAAAATAACATTTTTAATGGTTTTGTAACTTAATGAAAAGGTTCTTACATGCTAAAATTGTTAATGTAAAAATTAAATATTAGAAAATGACACTCGACAGTGAAATCAAAATTGCTCTTATTTTCTCACACATATTATTGGTGTTTTTGTGAATGATTCATCTGTGCACGTTATTTAAATAAAAAAACATATTTGCATTATAATGTAGCTACTTTTGCCTTTTGAAACAGTTTTAGATTTTATCTTTAATTATTCATATTAATTTTAATGTCAAGGATGCCGGCTAAAAAACAACTGCTCTCTTTCAGAGGCACAGAAGTGAGTAAATCTATTCAAAGGACTCAAGCTGTGAGCTGAAGTGTGGGAGGATTCGTGTGAACACGCTGAAGATGGATGCGGACGGGGTGAAGATAAGTGGCCTGTTTAAGAGCATCTACCTTCATTCACTTAAACTCTGCGCTCCAGAGTTTGTGCTCTCAATGAACACGGATCAATAGCACTGCGGAAACGGAGAGAGGAAGAGGAGAGCCGGAATGAGCAGAACCAGGAAAAACTCACTCCGAGAGAAATGGAAGAGCTTAATGCGAGTGATAAACGAGAACCTTAGAGAACCTTCACCATTACAGAACACTGACGCAAATACACACCTGTATAAACATTAATGCTAAAGGTGATTTATTTTGTTTATTTCGATGTGATTTGTAAAATAGTTTCTCTCATTCCAGATTAATCTGCTGAGACAACAACTGCATTCGTAGGTTGATATACAGAAAGTGTAACAAATGTAACACATTAAATTTACTGTCTGTTTGTTTGAGCATCACAACAGACTCACACAGCAGCAATAATTCACCCAATGGTGTGTGTTTGGGGGCGGGACAATCCGTTTGTCTGACCAATAATGTGGAAGTGTTTGAGAAAGCTGTCTGGAGAAAAGTCATTACTTTTGTCATGCCGTTTAGTGACGCCGGTGGTGCAGAAATAGCTAATGATAGCTGTTAGCCTATTTACTTGATAAATATTTAAAGCTTGTGCTGTTTTCATTCCCAGCTGAGATTCCTGCAGGTCTTTCAGTCCTGAAGAGGAAAACTTCACATCAAACCATCTGTAGACAGATTTCTTCTCTCTCTGCTCTATTTCAGCCAACTATTTTAAGCAATGTTTCCCTAACGTTTCTATTATGTAACAAAACATTAAAAATGTTATTTTAAATGTTCTAGGAACGTTCAAAACGTCCAGTTTTTAGACGTTATATTAACGTTATTGCTTAAATGATATTTGACTTTTTTATTCTGTAACGTTTTTAAAACATTTCTGTAACAACTGTAATACATTTTATAATGTAAAAAAATGTTCTACTAGCAAAGAATGTTTTTGATAACTCTGAGAACTTTTAGGGAATGTTAGCCAACATTGTGAGAAGGTTCTCAGTTAGTTGGGCATCTATCTTGAAAGAACTAACACATTTTATAAAAACGTATTAAAATTTAGTGACAGTGAAATCTTGTTAGAAGCTAAACGTCCAGCAGGTCGTGAGTTATCACCGGTGCAGATCGTGATGTAACTGAACAAACACAAGTGATCAGTACTAGTCAGTAGCAATATTGTGCTAAAGATAATTAGGTTTTGAAACCGGGGTTAACCTCTGCCGTTTGCCCATTTCCCTCAAATGGACCGTATAGAGTTTCACAAGATTAAAAGCACTTTTCTAGCTTTGAGAAACAGAGCTGTATTTAGAGCATATAATCCCGTTTCAAAGGGGAGATGGGAGGCAGAAGCAGGCCAGCGGATTGATCATAGCCAAATGGTTCCTGTAAAATTCCTGATTGCTTGGGAAGTCAAGATGGTGGATCCCTGGAATTCCGTCAACTTTCTCGCCGGCCTTTTGATCCGAAGGGACTCCTATTGCAGGAGGCCTCTCGCATGTCTCCTGCTTTTTGAAACAATACTCCTGTGTCTGATCGCATTGATCTCCTTGTGGTGACCTCTGACCCCTCAAGATGCTGCAGAGAGGGAACGAAAGAATGTGAAATGGGGGGGGTTCTGTCTGCTCTCCTGCGCCCTTTCTCTCTCTCCCTCTCTCGCTCGGCCTTTTTCATGCGATGATTTCATCTTACTGAATGGAAATGGCTCACATGTGTTTGCAATTATACCTCACATTGTAATCATGAGACGGGCTGTAAAGCGCACACACATGCTCTTGAGGGTCGTGCACATTCTACAAAACTTTTCATCAAACCATATGGTTTTGTCTTCTGTTGTATATAGGCGGAGGGTCGAGTTTAAAAGCAAACAACAGACAGAATAAGTGTGTTTCAGATGAATATTTAGTCCAATCATCAGTTTTATATCATGTTTTCTCTCTGCAGGCTGCAGTTCTTGTGCACTGAAATCAGTTTTTTCATTGTTGATTTGCCAGGTAGAGGAATCAGTTTCCAGAACACTGTGAATAATCTTAGCATATATAATGATTTTTGTATTTATGTATTTTCTTACTGTAACTATGATATCAGTGTATTTGTATTTCTGCCGCAGGGAAAAAGATTTTCCTTGGGGGACAAATAAAGGTAAAAGCAGGTAAAGAGTTTGATGCCTTTAAAACTTCTCTTTAAATGTCTGTTAAAGTTTAATCCATATTTGAGTAACAGCTGTTTTCACGGCTGCATCATGTTGTGATGGTTTAACAAAACAATCTGTTCTGATTAAACTCAAACTGAAATTATTAGTGATCTTTATTAAAAATCTTCAGTCCTTGTTTTGTCCGTTTGGAAAGAGCTACAGGTGCCACACAGATCCTGCAACAGCACACGTTTAAAGAATAAGCAAATATTATGTATTATTTAAAATGATTTATTTCTAAACTGTTGTTCTGGATTAACAGCATTTATCTGACTTTCTGATCTCACATCTTTGACATACGACTGGATTTTTACCCAGCTAATTTTAGCTTGTAAGAACGTTTCCCTAATGTTTCCATTAGTAACAAAAACAATAAAAATGTTATTGAGTGTTCTAGAAATGTCCAAAGTCTCCAGTTTTTGAATGCTTTATTAACGTTATTGCTTGGTTATTTTTTTAATTCTGTAATGGTTTTACAATGTTCCACTAACAACTTACTGATAACATTTTTGATATATATGACATATAATCTTAAGAAATGTTCTACTAACATTACTGCAAGAATTTTTGATAACTTTGTGGAACGTTTTAGATAATGCTAGCCAACGTTGCGAGAACGTTCCCTGATAGTTGGGTGTGTTATGGGTAAGCATGTTCCAGAAATTCCCAGCATGTCATTTTGTTGTTTTTTTTTTGGTCTTTTTGAAACAGGAGGAGTTTGTGTGTTTTTATGGCGGATCAAGATCTCAGAAGATCAAAGTTTTGATCTGATTAAACCTGGAGAAAGTCGTGCAAACCAGGTTCCGAAGAAAAATGAAATAAATGCAACTTTGCGCGACAGCTGTACTTAATAATCCGAAATGGGCTCCGGGCGACACAACACACGTCCCCCATCATCTTGAGGGAAAGCTGGGGCTCGCCCGAGGAGGACATCTCTGTGACCCGGGGCCCTTCTGACTTTGGTAATTGTGATGGTTGTAAACAGCCGCCCGGCCACTGCCCTGAGATGTTTATGGAGTTTCTGCGCTTACACACTCTGGGTCTGAGCAAACAATCCCATTAACTGACTAGAGGAACCCATGATCTAAATGACTCGTCTGACCTTTACTCTTATAATAGAGCTGCTGGAGAACAGAAACAGCTAGTTGAGAATACCGGCACTCGCTCTTACAATTAGAGCCGGTTGGAATAAATACCCCAATTTGATTGGGGTCTCAAAAGACGATAGGGGCATCATTCACTATATATCTCACAAATGAGATCTTTTTTCATCTCAGTCGTTTTTCCACAAGATGAAATTAAGAGTTTTGTTTACAAGACGTCTCCTCCAACAAAAACACGCTAGTACCCAGCTAACAATTTCAGATTTTTTTTAAATGTTTCTCTAACGTTACCATTAGGTAACAAAAAAGTTAAAAATGTTATTTTGAATGTTCTAGGAATTATCAAAATGTCAATTTTTTATCCTGTTATGTATTTAAAACATTCTAATAACAACTTAAGACGTTTTTGACATATATGATACATAAGTAAAAAGTTTGACTAACATAACTGCAAGATTTTTCAAAACATCGACAGATCTTTTAGTGTACGTTAGCCAACGTTCTGAGAACGTGTCCTGTTAGCTGGGTAATCTCATGTGTCTCCTGTGGAAAAACAAAATCTGAACCTGCTCAGACTTGTTGTGATCTCAACAGTTGGTCTAATTCTATATTAATTTATACTCATCTGAGACAATGCTGATACTTATGTAGCTCTTAACTGAAAACTCCATTTCGTCTCTTAAGCTGTGAAAAAACTTCTGAACAATAAACGTTTCCTTACGTCTCTCAAAATCCAAGTTAAATGCAGTTGATTTTGTTTAAAGTTGAAAAGAGATTCAATAATGTACTGAGTATTTGTTCATTTTGGCTGCTAACTAGAATTTTTACTGTGTCAATGACATTTTTGTACCACAAAATGACTCTTAACCCTGCACTTAAATTATTATTCATGTTTCTTTAAATCCTCCATTTTGCTGATCACTTGAGACGTCTTTTGCCCCTGGCGGAGCTGAAACCGTGTCCCTCTTACTGATATATGGCACTAAACTAAAGCTTTGTTGACTCTGCTCTTTCCAGATGGCTCACAAAAGACTCAATTCAAACTCTCCTCTGATGTGTTACACTGTTTGCTTCTCACATGATGGTCTCTGCGTGTAAAAAATCATTTGGCTGAGCTTGTGAAAAATCAAACAGAATTTGTGTGTCTTTCGTTTTCGTGATTTTTGTTTTTTCTTACAGGTTTTCATTCTTTTCTTTTCCAAAGGCGTCGCACCACGTGCCATTTCCATAAATCAATTTTGTGAAAGATCTTCACTGCTGGCACGTGTTAAAGGTACAGTACACCCAAAAATAAAACTTCTGTTACTATTTGCTCACGCTCGTGTCGTTTGGACGTTCATACGCTGTTAGGTTTTTGTTAAAGTGGATATTTTTGAAGATCTTTTTCAAAAAACAGCATAATGTCCGTGTCTGTTGAGCTTCAGATAGAGGCACCGTAGAAGGAGTCAATAGACTCTTCCCCTGATGATTTGTCCTCTGGTGTTTGGTCATGTGACATGTCAAGCCAATAACCAATGGTGTTTTGCATCAATGGCTTCAGACATGGTGTGATGCATTTATAATCTCACGCTGAATGAGGTTTCAGAGCTTTGGAAGAGGGTGAGATTTTTAATGAATATGAAATTAAATTTCAACCTGTTCCTCACACAAATCTATCATGTGACTTTAGAAGACATGAAAAATAGAAAACATTAACTTCTTTCATTATATTTTGTGTCTTTTATGGAGAATAGTTTGGACATAATTATCTCGTGTTTCACGGCAGAAAGAGATCCAGGCAGGTTAGAAGCTCCTGCTAAATGCCTGAATGTAAAAGCAACAACATGAGGGTGAGTAAACAGTGACTATTTTGATGCTTGTTTGTGAATAAAGTTCTTACTGATAGACTTACATCATGTCTTGATGTCTTCTTATGCAGGTCTGGAGCTTCTTCAGCCCAAAGTGAACCCGAGAACGGGCGACGCGTCCCAGTGGATCTGTAGCTCATAACACCATCTATCCCCCACTGAAATCTCTGTTTACTGCCCCCACACTTCTGCTCCCTCGCTGGGGTAATTAAACCACGAGGCCGCACACCTTCCGTGAGGTTTTCTGTGCCGCCGTGCACGTGAGGATACACTCTGTGTGTTTGCTGTTCTTGTACTGTTTCGCTTCTTCATCGTTACACATCGTGTACTCCAGCAATGCTGCACAATGTCTTTTGATGAAAACTTTGTTTGAATTTGATTAATTTTAGAATAATCTTAATAATTTCATAATTTGTTCTCATGAAGAAATTGAAACAAAAACGTGGAAAGCCACGACTAGCATGGAAATCCACAAAGATACACAATAAAAAATGTTAACAAGTTATGCTAGTTTACGCAGATTAGCATTATTAGAGTGATCGTAAATTGTTGATCGGAGCTTTAGCATGAACGTTTTTACGAAAACAGATTCGTAATATCAGTCGTGATGTTGGTTATCAGCAATAATAATTAGCTATAATTAATTAAAATCGGGGTGAGGGCCAAAAGTTG
This sequence comes from Ambastaia sidthimunki, assembly GCA_036877625.1. Classification (NCBI taxonomy): domain Eukaryota; kingdom Metazoa; phylum Chordata; class Actinopteri; order Cypriniformes; family Botiidae; genus Ambastaia; species Ambastaia sidthimunki. The sequence goes on from JAZGTK010004677.1 coordinate 14,339, forward strand.
TAAATGGGCGCATCTGCGGCGTTCAGCCAGGTAATGTAGGTGGAACATTTTGAGCTCCACGCTCACACACATCTTGGTTATTCAAGCGTTTTGGGCCTCTGGGTTCATCACGAGCGCAGTTTAGTCGTGTCCCCCGTGGAGATCACAAAGGGTGTAATTGCTTTAGTTTGAGCTCAATTGCTCCAATTTGAGGCAGTCTTACACGCCAGTCAGCTGTGTGGTGGGAGCGTGATGCCAGGAAGAGCTCTGTATTACCCTCTTCTGTGTGCTGATGAGTCTGAGAAATAGCACGTAAATTCAATTTGTTGGAGACGGAGGCACACGGTGAGAAACTCCGCACGCTGCTTTTAAATTCCGCTATATAGTGACTTCGAGAATTGTGTTGTTTTACGTGCTAATGGTACATGTCATTTTTATGTATAATGACACTTTAGTATTTGACCACTGGGATCTTCAGACTCAGTTTAAGCTAACAGCTAACAGGGAATGTTCTCAGAATGTTGGCTAAAGTTCTCTAAAAGTCCTCTCGACGTTTTTGACAAACGTGCTAGCAGTAACGTTAGATTCTTATTTAATGTTATGTATGATATACATTTTTAAATTGTTAGTGGAATGTTATAAAATAAAAAAAATTCTTATGACCAATCAAAAACATTAAAACAGCGTCTAAAAAAACTGGCCGTTTTGAACGTTCCTAGAAATTCAAAAAGCATTTTTAACATTTTTTGTTATTTAATAAAAACATTGGGGAAATGTTTTTACAACCTAAAATTGTTAGCTAGGTTCACTATAGAAACAAGCTCCAGTAATGAAACCTTTCTACAAACCTTGCCAATAGTTAACACACACACACACACATGTAATGCCTGTTAACATTGTCATGGAGATTTTGAAAAGCAGCAAAACTATTCAGATCCGTCACTAAATATTCCGTCTCCCTCTGAAATACGTGACATTATGAAAACGGAGAAGGTACATCGTCAAAGTCAGGCTGAAGATTACAGTAGGTTGAGTTACTGTACGTTTGCCTCCAGGGAACATTTCTGGCTTGCTAATGTAACTACCTCCACATCTCTCTTCTCCCATCCTGCTTGGCTTCAGCAGCCATTTTTTAGCAAAAAATGCACAGCGGTCTGTACTGTAAATCCACCTTTGGAACGGATGTCTGAGGAAATCATGTAGAGTTATGTGTCGCGAGGTCTAGTCCATATCTAATGCCAGACCCGAAGCAATAAGCAATCTCGCGCAGGCTGTTAATGCGATAAGAGATCTCGCGCAGGTTGTTAATGCGTGTTGAAAATGAATATATTCCTTTACGAGCCTCTGAAGACTAATTGCGAGGCTCTTAAAATGTCACAAACATATGATTACAGCCTTTAGTGCACACAATAAAGATTTGCACTTAATAAAGAGCTCACAGCTGGCCTCAGCTGTTCCTTCATAAATCAGGAAAGTTACTGGGAAGTGTGGAGGGGAGCGTGTGGAATTCTTTGATTGTGGGTGAGTTTGAGTTACCGTGCTGAGATGTGCGTTAAAACAATCCGGCAGATTCCCTCCTGTCGTCTTCTTAAAGTAGCACCTACGCCCCCTATTGTCAAAGACAAAAGTCCGTGCATGCGTGTGTTTGTGTGTGTGTGTAACACTGTTGGGGAAGCTGCTGTGAAACTAGCTTGGCAAGCTGCTGACTTCATAATTGAGGGAGTAAATTGAATGCAGTAAAGTTCTCCTTTTCAAAAAGGAGTTTGCTGCACTGTACGTGTACTTTTTAATTTTATTGATGCTGTAAGTGGGCAATCTTTATATTTATCACTTACTGAGAAGGACCGTTAAATAAAATGAGTACAGTATTTATCGGGCACAAAAACAATATGGATCTTAATTAGCACGGCAGCGCTAAACTCCAGAGGATAAACGTTCATGTAGTACAACTAATAAAACTAGGAGAGTGTTTGATTATTGCCTCAGCGGACTGTAAAGCTACTGTTAGTTAGCTGCCACCCAGCGCTGGTGTGCGCACGTTTATTATGCGTGTCAGTAATTTCTCGCGTGAATGTGCATGCATGCATGCATCCCTGCAGCAATGCATGCCACAAGAAATGCCAAAAGGGAAAAAATGTGGAAACCGGAGAACGCGGAAGCGGCCTGCAAGGATTACATTAGTAGCTGCGACCATCGATCGGTTCTAGCACTTAAATTTCAAGCGTGACAAAACTGTAGGCAAATTAATTGTTCGCCAGAATATTACACATCAGAGTACATTAATCCTCTCTAGACCTGAACGCCACATGAATACTAATAGAGCTGCCAGACGCCTCTTCTCTCGTCTGACTCGCGTCCGTTCGCTCATCTGTCTCTCTCTCTCCTTTTGTTTCGTTCTTATTTCCACCCTCATTGTTTTTTTCTCTCTGCCTCTCGCCTCTTTTCTCCTTCAATTGCGAGTGACATTAACTGGCAACAACATTCATTAATATTCATCTGCCCCCCCAATACCTGCAGAATCTGCCAGTGTGTGCCGCCTGAAAGAATTGTTTTGCGTTATTGAATCATTTGAAGTGTTTCCTTTTTTAAAAAAATAATTGTCTGCAAAATTTAGAACTGACATTTAGGCTCATTTATGTCTTATCCTTTATGAGTCTTGGCAGGTATTCTGGCAAAAAATGTATAAATAAACCTGGAATCACATTGGGAAAAAAGGAAAAGAAGAGAGATAAAATCATAAGCATTTTAAGAGTTTTTGCTGTAGGAACGTTATTGCATGTTAAAGTCATAGAATAAAAGCAGTATGTAAAGTGTGTGCAGTGTGTTTTCAATTAAAAGTACAAGGTTACGTGTTAAATAATCCAGTAAAAATATGTGTGTTTTTTTTCTTCCAGGATAACCACCCCGGCCAGTCCAAACATGGGAGTAATTCTCAAATGACAGACCCCCACCTCCTGTCTTGTGCCGGTTCAGAGAAGTTTCTCGTTAGAAATATACACAAGTCTAATTTGAGCATTTGAGTTTGAAAATCTCTGAATAACCCAAAAGGGATCAAATTAAAATACCAAGACAAGCAACAAAAAGAGAGATGGGCTTTTTGGAAGTGGCCCCTTTTGTTTTAAGCTGGATTTAAGTGATCAAAGTTTCATACGAGACAGCCATTGGTGGTATTGAGTTACTCTAATGGCTGCCATGTGCTACTGCCGATGGGCTCGATCCACGCACGTCTTCAGGGTGTCAGGAGCAAGACAGTTGTAAAAAAGGCTTTACAATAGAGACAGGCCCCGGCGAACGAGATGGGGTGAAAACAGATGCCTCGCGTACTTTCAAAAGCTTGCACCCTGCGTTTTTTTCCCCCAATGAACTCCAGATTTTTCCGAACAGCAACGATCGACGCGTCCAGCGCGCTCGGACCGTGCCAGTCGACGGCGGCGGCCGCCAAACAGTTATTTACTGATGTGTAGCTTCAGCGTTCTCACTAAACTGCAGGAGACACAAGTGACAAAAAAGTCAAACACTCAGTGGCTGCCGGAGTGCTGGCTGGTTATTAGTATGTAAATGAAATCATCGCAGCTGTTCTGTGCGCGCTCTGTCAGAAAGGGG
>JAZGTK010004678.1:0-12425 GCA_036877625.1 Ambastaia sidthimunki
AGAACTGGAGTTGCATGCAGCCGCAGCCACAAATGGACCGTCGCTGTGATGCAACAGCCGCTGTCTGACCTTATCGCACCACCTCCAGCTGAGCGCCCACGAACGCACACATGTGGCAACTGAGTGGGCAAGACAACCGCAGGCCTGGCTAGATCTTGACATCTACCACCGGAGCGCATCCCTCCACCTCTGTGCAACCTCACGCATGCACCTCGTCAAACAGGAAGCGTGCTCCGCTGCAACCGTGCAGCTCGTGGATGGTGTTTGATTTGCATTAGCAGAGAGAAGGAAACGAAATCAGGGCGTATTTCGACTCGGTGTGCGACGCGGTGAGTGGGAGAGCAGGGCAGGACACTTCCTGCTTGTTCTCGCGCTGCTTTCCATGCGCTTTGCCTACGGACACACGCCGCACGTCTCTGGCCGGCTGCAGGAAACGGCAGCGCACACACTTGTTGTCCAATTCTGGACTATTCAAATTCAAAAGCTCTGTTATCTAGAAGTGTCAGGAGATAAATAGACCAGCTGAGAGTCTGTGCTGAATGTCTACTGTACAGCCTGGCAGCAAACGGCCTAATACACTCATTTGACCTGTTTCCACTCACACATGTGTTTAACAGCACTGAGCGCTAGATAAAAAAATGCACTTGGTTGCCCATGAGAGATGATGGTTTAAGTGAATGAGAAAACATGTATATGTGTGTGTGTGTGTGTGTTCCTTGTGTCTTTGTGTAACTGTATGTGTGTGTGGGTGGGTGGGCGTGGGTTCTATTTCTGATCAGATGAAACACCTGCACATGCTATTGTTCTCCTTGAGAAAGATGAGACAGGTTTTGGTTCCATGTGGTTTGTTCTTTACATGTGTGTGTGTGTAGAAACCTTGTTGTTCTCACCCCACACACAGTTGTCTGTTTTGCTCTCACCTCCGGCAGCTTATTAGTCAGCAAAGAGTTCGTGTAATCAAACGACGTGTCAATTGATTGAGAGATTATGGTTAAGCGACGAAATAAATGCTTAATGTATTGAATCGATACAGGTGGATCAATCTAAGAAGACGACGGGATGTTACTGTCTTAAAAGTTCATCTCTTAAAAGTCAAGAGTCCCCCAGCACTGAAACACACACGGGTCGTTTTTAAAAGCGTTATCTCCTCTCTATTCATGCTCACACAATCTGCTTCCTGTTTTTTTATTCTTGTTCTCCCTCTTCTAAGCTCCACTAATGCATCTTCTCCATCCATCTGATTCCGTCAAGGACAAAACACAGTTCTGATAGGTTCCCATAGTAACAGAGTATGTGCTCCTGCTTTAGGGGGCTTTTGTGTATTGTCTCCATCGGGGATCTCACAAAAGCATCGGGCTGACCGCCAAGCTCTCGTTTCCCTCAACCTCAAGATCTGGAATACCTGTCATGGTTTAAATAATCATTTCAGCGCTGTACAGTATATTAGCCCAGCTAACAATTTTAAGTCGAAATAACGTTTCTCTAGCGTTTCCATTAAGCAACATAAATGTTTCGGTTGTTCTAGGAACAGTTTTTTAGACTTTGTATTAACATTATTGCTTGGTTAAAAGAGCGTTATTCAAACATTTATTATTTCAATAACATTCCACTAATAACTCAAGAATAATGTTTTTGATACATAATACGTATAATAAATTACAAAACATTCTACTAACATTACGGCAAAAATGTTTTTGATAACTTTGAGAGAACTTTACAGAACATTAGCCAACGTTCTAATAATGTTCCCTGTTAGCTGGGAGAGAGGTCACGCTTTACTGATGTGCTAGATTCTCCATTAGCATAATACATGCAAGTGCTGACGAGGAAAGATTTCTATAATCACCCTGCGTTTGTGTTTCTGCCCCGCTGTGTGTTTTGGCGAAGCTGATGGCTTATACTGGACCGTCTACTCCACTTAGAAGCTAATGGAGGCCTAAATGTATCAAGGAAGGATTTAAGTGATATCAGATATCATAAAGGAATCATAAACAGACAGCGTGTGGGTAAATTATGCCGTAATACATATTCTCTCGCTACGTCTGAGAGATGGACTTTGTTTCTTACTATAAAAACACAAACACACACGTTTCTCTGCTAGATGCTGCACATATCTGAAGACTACATTTAGAGTTTTCTGTTGTGTCAAACAAATCACACACCACCATACTGTACGTGTGCCAACTATAAGTCTCCTCGACTGTTACGATCCAAAAATAGATTCTCATGAAAACTAGCACACACACAACTTGGATAGAAGATGCCTGGGCAGAAACCATCATGCACTAGAGGAACACAACACATATATAATGGAAATAATCGCCATCATGGAAATGTCTCATCATGACTATTTTCAGAACTGTAATCCACCACAAAATCTTTTGTTACAACATACCAAAAAAACAAATCGCTCAGAAAGTAATGGCGACGATATTATTTCTTGTATTTTTATCGTTATAGTTGTGGCGTGGACTGTGCCTTGTCTTACATTTAGAATTATTTTTTTAACTATATCTTCATATTGTTATCTTTATTGTTATCACCCCTTTAGTCATAGTGAAAGTGCTGACTGATTTCCAGTTGATGATGTCATCACGTTCGTGTTGGTCAAAAGTTCAACTGGTCCCACTAATTTCACAAGAGCGATGACACATCAAACAGAAACAGATGCATGTTTTCTACACTTCCTCGATGTCTCAGCATTATTTTCTCAACCTCATTTTAGCAGCACATGTTAACGCCTGCCAGTTCCATCCCTCCGGGCAGCCACAGCAATAATGGGTCGAAAAAACAGCATTTCACCATGAGACACTTTCTCAACATCTGCCATGTTTAAACGTAAACGCACTTCCTGTTTTCACTGCTGTTCTAAAGTGACACTTCGAGACGACGCCGCTGATCTTCAGCATCAGTCTGGTGTAGCAAAATGAAGACCCTCGGGCTTCACAATTTGGTTCCATCTTAAAAATTCAACTAAAGCAAAAGCCACAACATCTTAACAATCAGAGAGCGCTTACTGAAACTGTTCTGAACTATTTTTATCTTGTTTACTGGGTATCACACAAGCACATTGCAGGTTATTATTTCATGTTAATTTATTACACTTATTATTTAGCGATACAGAATTGTTCTCAGACTCTGGCAGGGTGAGTCTTCATTTTCTAAATATCACGTCACTGCATCTAAAGGTGGTTCAGTTCAGCAGGTTGCATTGTAGAGCACAAATCTATACGTAAACCTCCTTCTAGTCCGAAAGCAGAAACTATATTTTCGGGAGGCAGAAGCACATGGGGATGTGAGATGACATTGAACGCGTCAAACACAATGACCCACGTTAAAGATCCTCTTTGTTGTTTTCACCCACCAATGACCTCCCTGCTCAAAGAGGCTCAGCAGAGTGACCTTTTGACCTCTTCATGCTCACACTTATGCAACAAATGCATACGCGACTGGTGCAGGTCATGCAGGTGCATGTTAGTTTTCACGTGCCACAGTGTGTTAACTGAAGGGCACCATTTGTGATGTCACTTTAAATCAGCACACCGCATCACAGCATTCTCAGCCAATGGGAAGCCAGATCAGTCAAACGCTGTGATTTAAATTCTCATGGCCAAAATATCTTCCGGTTACTCAGACTTCTGTGTTGCAGATTAAAATCAATGATTTAATATTAGTTGCTCAGCAATGCCTGAGCTTTACAAAGAAAAGGTCAACAGAAAGGTTTACTGGCTTGCCTGTTCTGTCACCTCATGCAACCTGTGGTTGCCTCACTGGATTGCTTCAGGCATAAATCAACATTTGCTGCCCACAACCCAGCTAACAATTTAGGTTGTAAGAACATTTTCCTAACGTTTCCAATAAGTGACAAAAACATTGTTTTGAAAGTTCTAGGAATGTTTTATAAACTTTAAACTTCTTAAGAATAACTTTGATATATAATGCAAAATAAAATTACACTAATGTTACTTTATGTAAGTTCTTTATGTAACATCTAAGTTGTCTTGATAACTTTAAGACAACTTTAAAGAATGTTAGCCGACATCATGAGGACGTTCCTTATTAGCTGGTCATCCATGACCAGTGAGCTCCACATCGACAAACATCATGGTAGGTGTGCAAGCACCACACCCTAAATCAACCAAAAACACATTCAATCTAGTTTCAGTCTAGTTTCAGTTTACTCAGTGTGGCTGGTGTCAGTGTTGTTGATCCACTGGCAGGCTTGTGCCTGATGGTTATCACTCTTTCATATGCTTATTTTTTAAACGTGGTTACAGCTCACAGCATGTACTGCCACAAACAGCTCTTTGTACGCCGAGCATATGGTTGAGGGAGACTGAGAGAAAGAAAAACAGAGAAGACTGGCCTACACAAAGACTTATCAGGACGCATAAGCTACGTTTCAAAACCTATTGAGCTGCCTACATAGGCAGCTGCCTTCTGAGGTTGCATGTTAAACATCATTGAAGCTTGTCAATAGGATTTTGGACAGAAATTACATATTACATACACAAAAATGTTATAATTACACTGACCTACTTTTAATAGTACTTTTCTAGTACTGAATAAAATATATTTATAATCAACTTCCATCCCCAAATAAATTATTTATTTTTCACTGAGCTTGGCGCAATGCATTTTGGGATGGCCGTCTTTTTGAAGGATTCACATAATGCTACAGTAGAATTTGGTCAAATTGCAGGATCACAGTAAAGGCAGCTACTTGTGACAACTTGAAATGTTGCCACTGTAGGCAGCTCACCAGGTTTTGGAACAGAGCCGACCTCACAAACCTACACCAACACAAATGCACTAAGCGCCGTGTTCTAGATTAAACAGATTAGAAAGTTCTTTTAACTATTTTCACTTCCTCTTTCCTATTGTCCCTCTAATTCTCCTCTTTCTTTGTTATCTCCAACTCAGCCTGAACAAAGTTGACTACAAGTTCATCAGAAGTGAGTGAGAATAATGAGATTCGAGAAATACTTCCCAAAACGCTCCATTACAATCATTCATATAATTAATAATTAGTCCAACTCAATTACCTGCCGATTAATTATTCAGTTCTATTAACAAATGCTGGAAAACTGCAGCTTAAAAAGGTGAGAACGGTGCAGAATATAGACGTTGCGTTTAAAAACATTAACGCTGAATTGTCACCCGGGTTTTGCAAAACATGCACTGCTGCTTTCCTGGGACACTGGAACAAATACACAGAAACTGATGACATCACTGTTAAACAAAACTTTACATTAACGAAGGCTGTCATTATAGCATAAACTATAGCATAAAATACAACAGCATGGGTTCACACATATGAGCTGGGACATTATATAAATGATGAAATAAATATGGCACAATGGGACTTAAACACAACCTATTTAACACATACTGTACCTCAGGTTCCTCTTGTGACAGTGTGACAATCTAATCCAGGTTCACGCCTTCCTCACACACCCTGTACAAAAACAGAAAAAAATGTCAGTAATTAGCTTAGTTTTAATATAACACACACACAGCTACAGAACAGCAGCTTTATTGTAAATATACGCAGCAATATTCACTCATTTATTAGTGAAGACACCTTGTGCACAAGTTACTAATCTACAAAGTATCTGGATTCAATTCCCACACATTATCAGCACGGGTATGCCAGTGAGTAAACAAACTTAACAGCTCCTGCTGTAAGCCAATAACTTTCAGTAAATCAGTAAATGTGTCCAGCATGAGTCGGACCCTCTCTCCATACCAGACAGCCCACTGTCACTTCACTCAAAACCACAGGACTTACAAACAGGCAGCAAAGCATCATGAAATATAACCAGCCACAATGCGTTTCATCTGTACTTTCATTCCCATTTTCCGTCTCTGTCCCGGCGAGATGCCCACCTGACATTCCATCCTGCAGATCCACGGGAGCGCCAAATCTCCTCCTTCTTCGCTGTGCCAGTCGCGCAAACCGTACGATCAACATTCACTCACGTTCTGTGCGACAAGCTGTTTCCCTGCTACTGTCTGCAGCCTCTCTCTCTCTCTCCCTCCCTCTCTCTCTCTTACACTCTTTCTTCTGGTTGCTCCCACTCCTGCTCCCTTCACTCGCTCAGAGAAAGGAGCGAAAGAGCAAAAAAAACCGATCAGGTTTCTTCAGCACAAGCTGCTGCTCTCTGATTGGTCGGCTGGACCGAAGGAGGCGTCGACCACAGCGGAGACGTACGGGCAGCGGCTGCAGGCATTAAAATAGGTCTCGCCTGCTGCAGAAAAGGAAAGAGAAGAAGGGGGCGAGCAAGAGAGCGAGTGCAAGTGAGAGACTACCTCTGTTTCAAAGCAGGAAGGAGGGGAGGCCGTGAGTATTTCCTGTTGTGCAGCTGAGGCGAGCGAGGACGTCACGCGCAGCTTTTGCACTCTGGCTGGGTGTCAACACAGACGCCGGCTCAACTTGACAACTCTCGACTGAGCAAACTCACCTGATTATTTAACATTACACATGCAATAAAGCTCATTATAATGTCTGTTGAAATGCACACTGCATGGTTGCAGTTTGTAAAGCTGTGGATGGATGCATTGTTTCAATGCAGTATGCAATAATCTAGAATGCATCAAGCAATATAAATATAAATAAACATATTGGCTTGACACATTCGAGATTATTGCATACTGAACTGAAACTATGCGTCTACAAACTGCAGTCGTACTGTTGCAGTGCGCGTGTGCATTTCAACAGACAATTGTCTGAGTTTATACCAGGTCCAAGAAATCCAACAGGCAAACAACTACATCAGACACAGGATACCCACGGCATGGCATGCGCTATGCATGGCCATCATAGATGCATTCTTGCATTCTTGTTATGTAACCTCTAGCAGGTGGAAAAGCGCAACACATGCAGGCCTCTACTCTTGCGACATTCCTGTCCATGGTGATACACCTCAAATATTTCCCTCTAAATCTAATCTGTGCGCAAGAAAAACAACAGTGGTTGTACAATTTAGCATTTAACCGCAACTGATGCAGGCCAGTGTCACTGGTAACACCAACTATTTGGAAGAGGTAGCATACAGCATGCAAAAGTAATTAACTATCACAATATATAACCTGGTTCAGCTCATTTATTTCATTCAAAAGTGCTACCAATCAAACACTACATAATTTACCAGTACTAGTGCTGGTCTATGCCTTCTTAAACTAACTAGTCTCCATGTGGCCTGGTTTGCACTTGGAAAATAGTTTTCACAATAAAGATTTTCCATCAGAGATCATCTGATAAATGAGATCATCTAAACCCACCTACACATGAACACATTTGTCTATGTTGGCATTATGGAATGGAATCCATTTCCAAAACTGAATCTGATAAAAACGTGATAGCATAGTGTAAACATAAAGTGGGTCAGTTTACCTTCAAAAGTTTTTCATGAGAAATAATGTCAAACAAATTGCCAGAAAGCCAAGATCTGTCAACGCTCAGGATGGAATCAATCTGATTGATTTTGTTGTGGAAAAAATGCGTAAGGACATTTGTCAAACCTCCAACTGTGTCTGGTGGACTTGATGGATAGATCTCAGGTGATGGAAAACAAAATGATGTTTATGTATCATGTGTCAGTGACAGGAGGAGAAACTGGGTGTGTTTATGCATTGCACTGGACATATATGGTTGATCTGCTCAGCATAGTCAAATAAACTCATTTGCCTGATGGGTTGTAAATGTTTTTGGTTGCACCCTTGACCCTTCTGTACTGCTGTGCTCCAGTGTTACATAATTCTACTCTCCGTACTAACCTGATAAACAACATATAGTGTCTGCAATTATTAATATAAGACATAAAACAATTGCATGATATTGGAATAAACATTATGCATGACATTTGAGGAAAATGCTGATAGTTGGGTAAAAACCTCCCATGCATATTTATTTGCAAAACAACAGATTGGCAATAAATAACAATAAAAGCCAAACAAAATGTTACTTCCTATCATAACACACAGTAAATTGTTAGAGGTGAGTGGTTTGAGCAACAATCGTCCGTCGAGCGTCTCCCTACAGAGGCCCTTCACTGACTGTGAGCGCGTCATGGAACATTCCCGGAACGAGCCAAAGCCCCGCCCACTTTCTGTGCCGCTCACACACATGCACACGCACAGTGTGTACATGAAAATACAGATCACAACATGACTCTGATCAAACCAACTGCCCACAACAACACAAACACAAACACACCGCCTCTTAACCCGGCCACCGGCTCACCGTTAATGGCACGGTCGCGCTCCGCGCAGCGCATAAGTTTGTTCCCTAAAACCGGCAGCGCAATTCCTCGGAATGTTATGCAATCTTCACTATCTGCAAGCAAGGAATCTGGGTATTCCCCATATATCCCAATAAGCGAAGCGGAACCACCAGCAACCCAGTTGCGCGCAGTTGCGCATTCAAAACAATGTCAGTCCCTCGGACACAAAGTAACAAGAAGTACAAACACTTACCGGCACGAACGTCAAGCTGCTCGTGTGAACGCCAGCATCGCTTCCTGCTCACCGGATCCAAAGTGTCACTTTAAATGCGAATTACAAATCCAAAACAAACCGAAGCGAGCTGGAGATGTTGCAGCGGAGCGCGCCGCGTCTTTGCTTGGAGATGACAGTGAGTCCGCGTCTCCCGGACCGTCCGGAGGGTGGGGGGGGCAGACAGGGTTATTCCTAGCGCCGCTTCCCAGAATAGAAAAAGCGGCATGAGCGAGTGACAGAGAGTGAGAGAGATAGAAGCAGCGAGCGCGTGCGTGCGCGCGCGTCACCGTGACCGTGACGTCATCGGATCCCCCAGTGCGCGTCCCAGAGTGAGGTGCAACCCGCAGGGCAGCGGGGGGGTGGGGGGGGAGGAGGGGCTGCAGTCCGCGCGGTCTCCTCCCAGTCGTGATAGGAGGACGGATCTCCCTTGGCGAAATTTCCTCTGCACGCGCTCCGGGTGCGCGCAAGTTCAAATCGGTGCGATCCGGGCTGGGCGTGAACGCGCCGTGACATTAGGTCTGCTTGACCTGTAAGTCATACGAGAGTGATAGAGTAAGAGATCATTCTGAAATACCGTTTTGAGTATTAAATTACAACCAGATTTTTTATCTGTCCCAAGATGGACCTGCAGGTAATGCGCATTGATAATCATTCATGCTGCACAATCTGACTTATTTCAGCATTGAATAGTTTCCATGCTGTCTGGAATTTTCTGTTTTCCGTGGCCTGTTTTCCCTGCCTCCGTTCATGACATGTTTGGGAAAGACAAGAGGTGTCTATTTCACTGTCAGTGGTGCATCATTGCTCACATGTATGTAGGCCTTGTTTATTTCCAAATAAACAATGGTTACTAAAGTAAACAAAATTCCTGCATAGTTACAAAGATCCGGTTGCTGTGTTCAACTCTGTGAGTGTTTACACTGTGTTACAATACAATCTGTTTTGTATTGTGTTAAATGGATTACTGGCCAGGTTGGTGTGGCTTATGTTTCCCATAAGGAGCTCGCAATCCCATCGGCTGTGACCCGGAGCCAGGGAGTTCCTCTCTAATCCCAGGCAAGGGCATCCCCAAAGAAGCACATCTGATTCACTCCAGCATAATTGACAGAGCGCGCAGACATAAATCGGTGTTGCCGGACGGTTTAGGCATCGTAGTCAATGGCACGATCCCACAGGAAATAAAAAGGAAATGGAAATGTCTGCTCTTGACCCAAAGGGCATGTTTCATCAACATTTATCAAGTCATCTCGTTGCGCTGCGGAGGCATGCCGCATGCAGAGTCATTTGCTCAAGGACTCCGAGCGTGTTCCCTGCGGCACCGAGCTGTTCTCAGTTAATCACCGGTGGACCGGATAAAAACACAGTGCTGTTATAAATGTTTGAATGTCATGAGTCACACAGCTCTCCCGTTTCCCAGAAGCACAAGCGATCGCCATCAGACGTTTCTAAAACCTCCCATGACTGCCATTACTGAAGTGTATTTTGCATTGTGCAGATTCTCTTTATCATCATCATTTACATACGTATTTTTCATCACTAGTACACAATTAGTCACCTTATATAGACTATTATTATTATTATTGTTGTTGTTTACATCAGAAGAGCTTTGCACAGAAGCACAAGGCTTATTTTAATATATGCATGTGTGTTGAGCTCTTTGTTAATGAGTGTGTGCATGTAAAGTATCCTAAAATGTTATAGATCTGGATTAATATTGAGTCCAAATATCAAAACATTTATGTTGTGGATGATATGTTGATACAAAAGACATTAAACCAAAACACTTTGGGTTTTTTGAAGCTCTACATTTTTCATGTTCTGTTCTTATGGCCTTTATTGGCCAGACAGTGTGCAAGCAACAGTGGAGGTAAATTAACTTAAACTCTGGTCACTCATAACACTTTTAACACAAACTACAAATCTTACAGATGCATTTGATTTCATTTCCTGCACTTAAAGTCAACAGTACCATCTCCTCTGAAATAAATGCAGATCTTGCAGCACCTGAAATCTCATCTACCGTTGCATTCTTTGTAATCAAGATGTCAGATACAAAACCAGACATCAGTAGCATTGGATTTCCTCCTGTTTTTCGTAGACACTGAGGCCCTCTTCTCGTTGCACTTCAGTAATGCACTTCAGCACATACACATGCACACACAAACATATAAGACACAAGAATATAGCCCAAGGCTGTATGTGTTTCTTTAGGAGACATGATACAAAATTGCCTCAAACCGGGTCACCTTGCCAGATCTTCACTAAAAAGGAGCGACCTCGCCCTCCTACACTCCTCGTTTTACCCTCAGAAATCTCTGACTAACCTCACCCACAGCTCACATCATTCTTTGGAATCCCAGCTCGTTTTTTTCTGCCCTTTCCAGGAAATTACATAAAAATATGTAACAGTTAACAAAGGTCAGTTTGTCAGTGATAAGGCCGGGCACTAATGTGGCATGACAGTGAATCCTTGTCAAACAAGTGCTTTCATCTCACGTACCTAAGGCTGTAAATCCACCCTGTAAAACTGACAAAGGCCTGACAAGCTGACACACCCTGAAGTCTCAGAGTTAATAACATTTCAAATACCTGCTTCTTTGTTGGGTCTGCTGACTGTGAAAGAGTTTGACGCTGTGATTCATTTATTTGCTCACTTGCAGGATTATTATCCAGAGTACTGGTTGATGAATCACACTTGTGATATAAGATTCTGCTGAAAGAACACGACATGAATCTATAAAAACCTTTTAGATAAACCCTTTCAGTCTTTCTTTCACTGTTTGAAACTTTTTTGATTTTTAATGGCGATCTCGTGTCCTCTTTGGAGCCGCTTTAAGACATCTGGTGGTTGAGAACGGTATTGCAGCTTTTTGTGTTTTTCTTTTTAAAGTTTTATTATTTTGCCCATTCCTAAAATGCATTTTGTATGAATTGAACTACATTAGTTGCTAATGAGCACTTTGGTAGTTTGACAATTGTCATGATCAAATACAAAAATGCAATTTTAAATCAACATTTGGACCGCATACACGGCCTGATCTCTTAAAAACTTATATGTCCTTTTCCAGGACCCCAGAGAGCACACAGGGGCCTGAAGTTTTCCATGTTTTTATGAGATAACAGCGCAGCACTTGCGGAATCCTCTGTCCCGTGAGACTGAGGCTCCGTGTTTGAAGTTGCCAACTGACACAAAATGATAAAACACTGAGGCCTGGCAACAGGTTTTCCACAGTGGATTTGGCACCATGAGTTCTGTTCTCATTTTTCCCACCGATCAGACAGGTCATCCCATTCTCACCATCAGAAAGATTGTTTTGACAGCCAGCGACTGTTTTGTGACTTTTGCTTGTCTGTCAAATGCAGCTAAGGGGTTTTCACACTTAACCCCAAATTAAGCCCATTTTTAACCCTGGATAAAGCAAGTACTTCACAGTTGTAATTTGGAAAGAAGCGCTTTAAACCCTGGGTTAGTAAAAACCTGCTCCAGGACAGGCTTAGCTCCGCTTTGGGGCTTAATCCAAATCGTGGTCCCAAAAGTATTCAGTGTGGAATGAGGCAATGCTAAAATATTACATTTTTTATCAACAGGCAAGCAATCATAAACCAAACAACATCTAAACCTCATAAAAACATGCTTTATAAGAAACTTCTACACAACTTTTAGTTTCAGCGTCTAGGAGAAAAAAATTATTTGCACTTTTTCACATTTATCCAAACATAGATTAGGTTGAACAGTCTACAACCTGAATGACTGGTAAACGACCTGAAGTATTAACCAATAAAAACAGAGGAAAAGATTTGTGCTTTATTTCTAAACAAGAGAGTGTGAACAGGTAATGGAAATATTCTGAAGAAGAGGTGTGTTAATTTTATTCATCTTTCATGTCCAGTAGAATCTGCAGGTTATTATGGCTCATAATTCTGTT
>JAZGTK010004678.1:12475-23961 GCA_036877625.1 Ambastaia sidthimunki
TGCACTTTTTCACATTTATCCAAACATAGATTAGGTTGAACAGTCTACAACCTGAATGACTGGTAAACGACCTGAAGTATTAACCAATAAAAACAGAGGAAAACGATGTGTGAACAGGTAATGGAAATATTCTGAAGAAGAGGTGTGTTAATTTTATTCATCTTTCATGTCCAGTAGAATCTGCAGGTTATTATGGCTCATAATTCTGTTTGCCAACCTCTTAAGCTGTCAAAGTGGATGTTTGTGTTTGACACACTTTCTCCACTATCTCCAAACCAGTTCAGCTGAAGTGTTTACACACCATTACAGACCACATTACACACTGTCTGCCTTAAATATCTCTGTCCACACTGCAGATGTGTGTGTTTGTGTGATCCACAGTTCTACAGACCAACAATTTTAGATCTTAAGAAACTTCGCTGACATTTCCATTAAATAACAAAACCATTACAAATGTTAATTTAATAGTTCAAACCTTTCAATACATTCAGTTTTTTAGATGTTGTACCATATTTGCTTGGTTATTGTAACGTTATTGAAACTGTTTTTTACTTATTACGTATTTTTGTTTTTAAACATTCCACTCATGTTCTGATGGTATTAAAGTGGAAGGTTCTGAGAAGGAACGTTTAATTGGCAAATCCAGGACAAAGGTAAGCAGGGGGCGGGCGGGCGAGCAGATGTGTGTGTTCTTTCTCTTCATTAGATGGTTTGGCCTGACTTTGATGTCTGCAAAGAGAGAGAAACATCAATGCTCACACCAGCGTTTGGATCACGGCACGACTGTTGTAAACAAACCAGCGTCTTAATGAGGCTCAATAGGCTGTTTAAAGACAGCCACGTGCACCTCGGTGAGTCTCTTCTTCAGCATGTTGTACATATAAGAGCTTCTCAGCAGAAGCTAAGAATCTGTCTGCAGAGCTGTCCAGAGATTAATCGAGGAAAAGAGATTAGCATGACTTTCCCTCACACAACTCAGACCGCGGCGATGTATCCAAAAATCAGATATATTGCTCTCCGCTGTGTCTGTGTACTGCATCAGACTTGAGGATCAGTGTCTAAAACTCTCTTCAAATGCGGTTGGTTACCGTCACACATTTTATTGGCTATAAGCTGGGCTGTGAATTCTTTTAAGCTAACAGAAAAATGAAACAGACATATAGAAAGCAGATCAGGCCCGCCACACAAACCACAAGTGCACAACCTCAGATGTCCTCTCAGACACTCAGTGTTTTATTATCTACTGCATTCATTCAACGCTCTGTTATTTATCTTTCTACAGTAATTCATTATACAGGTTTGGTATTAAATGACTTGATGAATGGAAATAATACAAGTTTTTATTTAAGAAACATGTTTTTTAAGAGCATCACAGGGACGCCCAGCTAGATGGATTTTCAAGCATTTGACTTTTGGCACTGTATGACATTCATAAACACAGTGTACCGGGATCTGCTCGGCAGAACCACACACTTATTTTGGACTTGAAATCTGAGCCTCACATGTCAGAGAGTTTGAGGGCCAGTCGTGAGATGGAGTCTCGGGTGGCTGGTTGGTGCACTTAAGAGCCACATGCACATTTCACTGAAGTGCACTTACTGCAGACAAGTCTACAGCGGATTTGGAAACTCTTGCACGCTCCCCACTGCTGACCGCAAACTACAGACCACTCATGCACTCTGGAAGACCCCATCAAACCCTACAGTAGGTGAAGAGCTCGCACAGCAGTCAGCAGACCTTATGTTTGCTTTCTATCTTCTCATTTTCCTTATGGGGCCTGGAGTTGAGCTGAATAAATATGAGGTTTGGATGTTTCGTAGAAAGGAACTTAACACACATCTTCTACACTTGTTTCAAACGCTTCAGGGACCTGGTGTATTTCTAAAAAGCAATAACATGTTGGTTGTAAGTGGATTTGTCTGACACAATGTGGCAAGTGAGTGACAGGAAGTCAAAACATGGAAGATTCCAGTTGCATAACAGTTTGAAATGTGATGGATAAATCTGTGTGCATTATGAACATCACAGCTTGATGTACAAAAATCACTCTGACTGTGGTAATATGGGGATAAAGCTGAAATGGGAATACCGTTCAGGTCACAGAATGGCCCATCCAGAGCTTAAGTGGAGGCAGGCAGGAGTTTTTATCCTTATTCCTAACAGCAAGTTCTGGGAATCATTTGTCTGTCTGTGGCAAAGGGATTTTCCACTGTAAACCTCTTTGGCTAAGTTGTGCTATAATACAGGTTGAGTGAGTAAAACTGTGTGTTACCATCTGTCATCTTAAAAACAGTGATGGACTCAAATGGGCAATTATAGACTCTAGTAATACAGTTCTAAAATAAATCATTTTGTGTGTCTCAAAGTTCAGCTAACAAACTGTTTGAAACTATTAACTAGTCAAAAATAGTTTCCTCTCCAAACTAAACCTACAAAACCAATATTGTCATGTTTTTTAAACGCAACATGTATTTTATGATGTTTTATGCAGTTTATTAATGACAATATCTTTATTAATTACAAAACAATAACTTTGATTATTATCTTTACATTTTCATTAAGCATTACCTTGTAAATTTTTGTTAAACGTTATTAAATGACTTTAAAGAAGTTTTGGGTCTGCTCTGTTGTTGCACTAAATAAAGACACTATAAACAGGAGACTAAATTCAGGAAATGATGACGTAATTTAAAAATGCATAAAATTTCTCCACGCCGGAACAAAGGACACTGGCGCGCGCGCGCTGCTGTGCACGGGCAGCGATGCTTGTTACTATAGCAACAACCTCCCGGCTCACTCCCTGCACTCTCGCGCGCATCCGCCCGGTTGCTCCCCGCCAGATACCGGCATCCCTCCGTCAACAGGAAATTTCCTGAGACGGAAATACGACGGGGGAAGGAAAATGGCGCTCATCCCGTCTCAGATCCTGAGAGTAGCGATTCTCCTCTCGTATTTTTCCATCCTCTGCAATTATAAAGCCATAGACATGCCCGCGCATCAAACATACGGCGGTAGCTGGAAGTTTCTAACCTTCATAGATTTGGTAAGTGCGTCGTTCCCGTATAGTGCCTGTTTGTATGTTATATCTCCATAATGCATTAATATATACAGGCCCCGTTACGCCAGATTCCCACAAACTGAGTCCAAACGCCAACACAAATAACCTGACGTCATATTTACAGAGGATCATTAAAGGTTAATCACATGACGTAATGCCTTTTTAAATCTCTGACGGTGATGTAATGCTTTGCGTACCTCACATCCTTATTAATAATGAATCTTATTCTAAATGGTTTTGCTGAATTATGATCAGTTCTCAAAAGAACTACCACGATAAATTAGATGCATTTACAGTTGTTATACGGATCTTCTGGCACCATAAGGGACCGGCCCGAATGCGGGTCACATTAAGCGCCAGCATATGTACACACATACACAGACTCTCAGGACAGTCTGTGAGCCAATGACTCATGTTTTCCACATAAACGCCGAACAGCGATTTTTAATAGCCATAATACTGAATGCAAACCAGCAATAAAAGTTGTTTTGTTACACTGCACATCTGTTCCAGGGCCTGTTTGCTAATTGCTTGTCTTGGAATAAATCTTGTGCAGATATGTAAAAACATTAAATGTTATACTTTATATAATTTATAAGAATCACAAGTTTTACATGCTGAGACAATAATGACAAGATTTATGTAAATGTGCAAAAGTCCATAAGCACAGAATAACTTGAGTGGAGAGATAAGGACGTGATTTATTGTTGTGCTGTTCTGCATAACAGTGTATTGATGAATTATGACAGCATTTAAAGACCTCTGACATCAGTTACAGCGTTGCTATAATAAACCTGGATGATGCTCAGTGTGAAATTATTATTAGAACAAGCGATAAACTCATGTCATCTTCAGAGTTATCTCAGCCTGACACAAAAACACTGTTGTGTCTAACTCAAACATTCTCACCGTCAGAAACATCTACAGTGAAATCTGCTTCACTGCAGTGCTGGTAAATGTATCAACACGTAACAGTTTTAGGTTGTACGAACATTTTTCTAAAGTTTTTATTATGTAACAAAAACATTAAAAATGTTATTTTGAAAGTTCTTGGAACATTCAAAACATCCGTTGCTTGGCTATTAGATTATTTTTTATTCTGTAATGTTTTTAAAACGTTCCACTAACTACTTAAGAATAACATTTTTGATATATATATTGATTATTCTACTAGCATTCTGCAAGAATGTTAGGAGAACATTTTGAGAATGTTACCGAATGTTCTAAGAATGTTCTCTGTTAGCTGTGGTGATTTCAGCGTATGTGTTTTCATCAGACTTCATCAATTATTAAATACAGGGTCTCAGATTTGGGTTTCCATTCTCATAATAGGACACTTGAGGCCTGGAATAGAGTTAAAAGCTCTCAGTGTCTCACATAAAGCACCTGGTCAAGTGTGGCAGAATCTTTCAGTGATCTGTCATTGAGATTAGAGAGTTTAATTAGCAGAGTTTAATTAGCAGAGATGCACTGATATACTGAGTCTACCGTTACTGTGATGAAAGGTGGTTATTTACAGCAGATTATACTGTAAATGTCTGGAATCAACTTTATAAATACATGCAATTCTTGAGTTTAAAACAACAAGTGTGAAGTTGAACATTTCACAACATGTTAAACACTAATATTGAACTAAATACCCGTTTAATGTTTACGTTTGAGCTATTTTGATGTGTAATTGTTTTCGTATGATTTACTTTCGCCCCACAGATGGTTAGGTTTAGTTTCTTTCTAAATTTTATGCTAGCTTTTTTCTAAAATTTGTACATTTTTTGTACAAATCACATTTTTATACGAAAACAAAGTTGTTAAATATTTACATTTTCTCGTGAGATCAGGCTGCATGGTTCCTTTACAGTAGCTTATATGAGTCTGTTTTTAGATAATAAGAAAGGTTATCTGACCCAGTTGAAACCTTCACAGCCTCTAGCGAGCAATTCATTAGATTTCATGGAGACTTGTGTCTCAGTTCAGGAATCATTGTGGTTATTTATAAGCACAAAATAAGCCTTTGTATGGCTAATAAATGATTTTATGTCTTTAATGGCTTCATGACTGTGTACTATAGCTGGTTTTAAACTTGTTCAGTTGTATGAGGAAAGGATGGGCAACCATTTTTAGCTCCACTAAAGCAAAGATCAAAAGAATTAGTGAGGACAGAGTAAGAAAAATAGGTCATTTTGGGGGAACAGTAATAAGGCTTTAAGACTCTTCCATAAAAGATGGTTTTAGACAAATCGAAAATTTATGTTTAACACTGAGAGCTTGTAGGATCTCAGCTGGGCTTCTCCTGTCTTCAGACTGCAGGAAACAAATTTAGGACCAGGAAGATAATGAGGAATGAAATATTAAAGAGTGTATTAATGGGAGACTTTTTTTTTTGTATGCTGGATAATATCTGCAGATATAATAAAGAAACCTGCACAATGTCTTTCCATCTCACACGAATGCCAAAGCTTTCTCTTAATACTCTTATCATGACGGCCCACTAATGGAAAGAGGGCTTAAAAAAGACATTATCTTAAGACAAGAAATAGGTTGTGAAGGAAAAACTGTATTAAATCTATTCTAATGCCGGTGTTCTTGTGCTGTGTTTGCATTGTAGAATTACAAAGCTTGTCAACTGTATCTGTATGTTGTTCTGTTTCCTGTGATGTGAGATGGTTTGCTCGTGGAAAATGATGCCACTTACACTCAAATCTATTTCAAGCAACCAATAATGAATTCTTGCTTTCATCAAGTTTGCCTTCAACTTCCCTTTGTGTTCGTTTTAAAAGACGCCTTTGATTTTGTGTGTTGACGAGGGGCCCTCAGTAAAAAATGGAAATGTTAGCTTTAATAACCGTGCATCCATCTTTTTAGATGAGAATGTAGGACTCAAAATCCCTGTATGCTGAATATTACACAGATCATTTTTAAAAGTAAAGCAGTTGTACAAGAATGACATTTATGTTGAAGCTATGCTGTATCCCAGCTAACAGGGAATGTTCTCAGAACGTTGGCTAATGTTCTCCATGTTCTCTCAAAGGTATTAAAAACGTTCTATATTTTTAATATATATATATATATATATATCAAAAATGTTTTTCTTAGGTTGTTAGTGAAACATTTTAAAAACGTTACAGAATAAAATAAAAATCAAGCAATAACGATAATACATCAAAAAATGTTTTTTTGAACCTTCCACATAACATTTTTTGTTACTTAGTGGAAATGTTAGGAAAACGTTTTTACAACCTAAAATTGTCATGACTTCCTGTCTCAGGTTATTCAGACTGTCTTCTTTGGGGTGTGTGTCTTGACCGACCTCTCCAGCCTTCTGACGAAAGGCAGCGCCTGCATGGAGCAAGAGAGACAACTGAGGAAGCTGATTGGCCTGCGAGACTGTATGATGGCTGTGCTGGCCTTCCCTGTGGGCGTGGTACGTACAACTAACCAATCAGAATCTTCCATGAAAATTCTCTTTATTTGTGTCGACTGGCCTGGATAACCTTCCGAAAACATGTTGATTCAAGCTTATAGGATATGTTGATGTTCAGATAACATCAATGCTTGGAATCAGCTTTGGAAATTGGGATTGAAATTATATAAAAGCATCAGCATGATCCATTAAAAATAATTTGAAGTTGCTTCCAAGAAAAATAAAGGAGATTTAACCTTTATATAAACCCTCTTGTGCAAACGTATGTCCACGGCTGGCAGTGCCAGTGCGGTTAGCTTCAAGTGTGTGAACCTTCAGTCAACTCCCAGCCAGCGAGTCCCTTTGTTAACGTGTGGGAAAGAAAAAAACGGTACAGTAATGCAACATGAATGCAACGCTTTGTGTGAAGTTACCCTCCCCCCCACTCATGTCACTGACATTAAGATGTGAAAGCACAGGAACACAGAGACCAGTATTCAAAAGTCATTTCAAGCAATCTGTCAGTGAATCTGAGACAGCTTGTGTACAGAACACAACCAACAGAAGCTGCAATACTGAACGTTATAAATGCATGACTGATGCTTTCATATTTTCAACCACAAGCATTTAAAACAACTGTGCAGTTTTACATTTTCACCACTGCTACTGCTAATAGTATATATAATATTATATATACTATATATAGTAGTATTTATAATAATATATATAGTATACTATACAGAATACTACAGTATACTATACTATATAGTGTAGTGTGTATAAGAAATATTTGTTAAATCTCAAACAAAATGTTACATCTACGTCTGAAGCTAAAAACGATGCATCCCAGCTAACATTTTCAGCTTGCAAGAACGTTTTCCTAACATTTCTAATAAGTAACAAAAAAGTGTTACACGTTAAAAAGGTTATTTTGAAAGTAGGTGAGGTTTAGTCTTATTCATCAGATGTGAATACACAGCAGGAGCCTGTAGGTCTGTATTTACACCATCAAAACACTGAATCATCTCGTATCTTAAAGGCACAACAGGGAAGCAGACAGAACAGTCATGAGCCTGCAGGTCCTCTCAGCAGTGCTGCTATATCTGGATGTGTTTGCACATGCTGGTTTACATAAGGTCCCTTACAGACACCAACACGCATTGTGTTTAATGTACAGTTCATTTTGCTTTGCAAATCAAGTGATTCACTGTGTGTGTGTGTGTGTGTGTGTGTGTGTGTGATGCCCATCAGATAGTTGGAAAATATTAAAGCTTAATCTTAAAGATGGCTAAAGATTGTTTAGGGAAAGCTATTTTTTAGAAACATTTTATGTTATGCTGGTTGAAAGTCTCTTTACATCCTGGTGGCAGTCACTAAATAATTAGGCTCTGTGTCAGCAGAGTGAAATGCATTATGGGAAATACAGTGTGAATCCGTCAAACCCATTGTTTGACTGTCTGAGCATCTGTTATTAACTCTGAGGGGGGCAGAATCCAGGCAGGTGAGTAAGAACTGGCAGAATAATTTATAAATAGTATCAGTTGGTGCAGCTAACTTAACTGGGTAATATAAAAGTTAGCAGTGTGTTATATGGCTTACCCACATTATTGCCCAGTGAGAGTGTGGAACGGGTCAAATAAACCACCTGTCCAACAGTGAACTTATTTAATTTGTGCTCTACTAAGATGAAGGTCAACCACTCGTTCCTCAGATCCATCCCCAGCTAACAAGGAACATTCTCAGATTGTTGGATAAACATTCTTGCAGTAACAATGTTAAACGTTAAATATATCATATTAAAAATGTTATTCCTAAGTTGTTAGTGGAATGTTTAAAAAATGTTACCGAACTAAATGTTTAAATAACAATCATAGAACCAGGCAATAATGTTTGGAAAAATACTGGAAAAATTCCTAAAACATTCAAAATAATATTTTTGACCTATTTTTGTTACTCAATGGAAACAACCTTTAAATCTTTAAATTTAAAAATTTTAAGGGTGCTCATAGTGCCACCTGTTTATTTGTGCACGGCAACCATCATCCAAGCCCTGGATACCAGCATCCTGCAAAATAATCAGAGACACCCAATCAAAACAGGAATCTGTCACACTCGTATTTGAGGCCTATTAATACAAATAGGATGGAACAGTTCAGGATTACAGCAGAGGAAGGAAAATGTCTCGCTCTCAAACTACTTCAAACACTTTTTCTGAAGGCCTGCACGCTCAGCACCAGCGAGCTTGTTTTTGAACGGTGTGTGTGATGTCCTCATAAGCTTAACACTGCAGACGACATCTGCAGCTCTGAGTAAACGCTGGATGAAAGCAGCTCTCAGGGATTAATTATGTTCTGCTGATATTAAAATATGAGTTGCACGTGCTCGTCTGTGCCAACGGCTGCTTTCAGAGCTTGTTGTAGTTTTGCACAGAGATTGTGTGTCCTTCAGATGATGGAATCAATAAAGGATATTAGACAAGTTTGAGTTTTTGCATAATGAGACGTGCCGGGGTGAGGCAGGAGTCTGACGGAAAACCCGCTGGGAATCTCAGGCAGGGATTGGGATCAATTTAAAGTCTTTGCGGGGAGCGAGAGGTCTTAAAATGCTCCTCTAAAGATCTAATGAAGTTGCAATTTACTTAATAGAGTTCCCAATTAAAGTAACTGATGAAAGACAGCATGCAAGAATCAATTACTACTGCTTTTTTACAATTACTGTTGTCTATTGTATACACTGAGCATGCAGCTAAAATAATCTTTTCTCATTTGCTTTGCAGTTTGTGGTGACAATGTTTTGGTGTCTTTACCTGTACGACAGAGATCTGGTTTACCCGAGACTCCTGGACAACTTTATACCTCAGTGGCTAAACCACGGCATGGTGAGTTTGAAACAGCTTTCTGAACAGAAGTCTTCCTTTCTACAAGACTGTGTAACGTGTATCTTTCACATCACTGACCGTATAAATGTAATTAAAAATCTTTTCAGAGCATAAAGCTTTTTTCTGTAGAACTGCAGTTAGTCTAGAAGAGTCTCCACAAGAGATATTTGATAACATAATCCTCCTTTATTCTGCTGAAGAGGCCTCAAGCAAAGAGGTTTTGGGATCTAGAGGCTTGTGATAAATTAAAACATGACTCAGAATCAGACTGTTATTGTAAAGGTGGTTGGAAGTTTCAGTCGTGGTTTATCTCAGGATACGTTCACTTGCCTTCGGTTATAGCCCTCGGCTAATGACAACATACATCCCAGTTGCTATGGAAACAAGTCTCAGTTATTGGTCAACATAAATGTAACCTTTGAGCCTAATGAAAAATGTCTATCTTTAATGCTCAGTGGCATTGTGAAAGCACAATGCAATTTGATAAAAAAATAACATTGGATTGTAGGACCTTTGAACATTTATCAGACACAAGACATATTATGGCTGTGTTCCAAATCCTAGTGGGCTGCTTCACTGACTACCCAACTAACAGGGAACGTTCTGAGAACATTGGCTGATGTTGTCTAAAAGTTCTTTCATTGTTGTAGTAACGTTAGTAGAACATTTGCTCTACATAGGAAGCAACTCACTAATAGCGCTTTGCACAGGAAACTAGACTCACAGTTGATTTCAGTAGTTTAGCACATGCTAACAGTCAAATGAACCCTCAAAATACACAACACACACAAACACTAACACTAAACTAACATCAATACATTTATAATCAACATCTCTCACTTTTACTTAGGCAAGTAGTATTAAGACTTTTTCTGCCTTTCTTACATTTAAAATTGAAGAAATTGAAAAAGTGAAAAATATTTAATATTTCCAAACATCATTGTTTTCACAGCTTTTTCGTTTTGTTGATCAAATCATATTTAATGTTTTTGCTGTGGAGAATGTTCTGGAAGTGTTTTTTGAGCTGCAGAGACCTTGAGATTGGAGGATTGTGGGTTGCTAAGGGTTGACCCAGGAGAGGAGTAACCTTACAGCTGAAAACAATTTGAGATATGCACCAAGTTCCAGATTAGCCCGTCTGCTATGCAACGGTTGAAGGAGGGTTACGCCACTGTAAATATTTTGAGGCATTCCATGGTACCACAACTGTTTGTTTACCGGTGCTTCCATGGTGACCGTCTTTTGTTTGCAGGCCACTTTGACAAAGAAACCGTGACTAAGACTCAGAAACGAGGAAGTACTCAGTCAAAAGTCACATCTGAACCAGGGTTCCTTCTACACTTAGCATGTATATTTTTGCCCATCAGTGAGACCCCCAAAGCAGGGAATTTATTTTTAACAGTATACTGAACTGGAAACAGGAAATGGAACAATGCAAGAAAAAGATGTTGCAAACAGGGCAAAACAACTCTTTGAAGTCATTTGATTTGAATGCACGAGACAGATTTATAGTTGTGCTACTGTATGGCTTTTTATAGGCTACAAAGGTGCTAGAAACTTTTTTTGGACTATTTATATGATCCATGTAGACACATGCAAATATTTGTGAAAATGAATCAAATCACCGAAGCTTAAAGTCTATAAGGAGTGCAAGCAGGAACTGGCATGAAAGAGTTTTTTGTGTCATGAAAGCAGTTTTCCTGTTTTGAATCTGTCAGAGCCGTTGATGTATATTTGGCACCAGGGCTCCTAATGTGGCAAAAACACAGAACACAGACACTTCAGCAACATTTCAAGAGGCTCGCGTTATACTTTCATGGCATCACAGGGGGGCAGTTTACCTGCATCAAAGTATCTGTGACAATAATCTCATCCCCCCTGTGTAATTACTCCACTGCAGAGAGAGGCCTCGTGCTACGCTAATGCTAATGCCAGCGGACCCCCACCGAGCAGCCCCTGCGTTCAAAGCCCCTCACTTGAAATGCGTACCACAAATAAACATCTTACACCTCCTCAGAGAACCCTGTTTAAAAGACCAGGCTTGAAACCACTGCTGCCCCAACTAGTTCTCAGAACGTTGGCTAATGTTCTCTAAAAGTTATTTCAGAGTAATCAGAAATATTCTTCAGTAACATTAGAAAAACTTTTTT
>JAZGTK010004679.1:0-20272 GCA_036877625.1 Ambastaia sidthimunki
TAGTCCTTGTTGGTGTCAAATGAATACCAAATGTATAACAAAAAATCTGTCATATGAGATAAAGTTAGACAATGTATGCAACATTTGCTTTTTGTTAAAATCCTCCTATCTTCCAAACTATTTTTTTTTTTTACAAAGTATGCCAAGTCATTAAACAAAAATGTGTAATTTTATGTTGATAAGTGCTTCATGATGGCGCTATGGATGGACTTCTGTACTTAACCAAATGTGTTCAGTACAGCCCCAAATGTTTTTGTCAAGTAATGATTTGTCGCAAAGTTATTCAGAGCTGCAATCAGCTCTACAAATCAGATAGTAAATCACGTTCAAGGTCTGGCCCAAATCTTAGTTTCTTCTGCAACAAAGAATGCTCATTTAAATTATTACAAACCTTCTGTTTTGTGGATAATCTTGGTCTATAATCTTGGTCTATATATATGTATATATATCACACCTGACACCTGGTCACACCTGACCTTAGCTTGAGGACACGGGCCAAGCAGGGCCAAATCAGCCTTATCACAGTCTGAAATAGCTTACCAGTTATATTATCCTGCCACTCCCTACATAAACCCAGACAAACAGCTAGCGCTGATTAGAAAAATGTGGCATTTAGCAACATTTCCCTCCTTCACCAACTTTCGTCCTGCCACATATAACGGATTTCCTACCAGCTGCCTTTTATGCATTGCACAAGAGACAAATGTAAGTAAAACTACTATCATACACTTACAGATACTGTACTTCAGTGTAATGTCTGCTAAATGATTAGGTGGCATGTGTATGAGCTTTGACATTTAAATCATTTCACTGTACTGCTACAGATTTACACATCCAGCTGAAAACAAACACACACAGCTTTCATATTTGCTAAACAAGCACACACACAGGCATTTCTGTGGTTTTATACTTTGCTGAGGTTAACTTTTCCAGCTAGAAGCTCAATGAAGCCCCAGTTAGATTTTCAAGTGAACTTTCTCCAACTAACATTACTTGGAAAGCAAAATAATAAATTACACATGCTCCATATGGCTTCGGCCTTATCACTATTGGGCCATATATCAAGATATTTTAGTTACAGCATACTGATGTAATATTAAATAGAACACACAGAGTAAAAATACAATTAAAATACATTCAAACGTAAATGTCACTCACAAAGACCCAATTTTGACCTTGGCACTTTGGTTTTGCAATTTAGTTTTTCATTTCTGAATGAAAAGAAAGTAAACACAAAATAAACTGCATTATTTTGAAAGTCAAACCACCTAGGATGGGCTTCACCATCCATTAACGCTGGGCATGAGGACAGCACCAAACACAAACACTTTGAAAGAGCGTTTAGAAATTCAAAGACTGGAAACGATGTTTTCCACAACTTTCCCAAGCCAACCACATTTCTGTTCATTATCTATAAAATGAAGGGCGAGACCTGAAAGTAAGAATGAGAGGCGTTTTGTACAGTAGTTTACCAAAGTAGTATAAACACCATCATATGAAATGTCATTTCTGACATCTTCCATTCTACAATCTTGTGCTTCCTTTTCAGCAGATGTAAACCCATTTACTGAATGCCTGCTTTGTGCAAATTGTACCTTTATGACTAACAAATGCCCTTTAAATGAGGAAAGTATGGGTCAGCAGAAGACAGTCATTTAGAGATGTCATGGAACTGTAGCGGTTATCCAGTAGCACTCTGTTTATTTAAACACAACAGTGTGAAACACGGGACAGATGTGTTTCAATTAGGAGTGGAATTTGAGCAAAAGCATCTTGGGAATGCTTTCTTCATAAACATTTACACCGGCTACCAATGGATGTCCTTTCATTTGCTTTAGAGTGAAAACATTTAAAGAGACAAACATTCAGATTCTTGAAAAATAAGCCACTTTGATTCATACTGTGTTGTGGAGAGAATAAAACATTCCACCGGTCAATTCTTAGATTTGTTATCTCAGCAAAGAAGAAAATTAATAATTGGGATGAGTCATGAATAGTATGGCCTACTAGGTGAACAGTGAATGAACAGCGTTCAGTCCAGCTTCATCTTTCCTAAATGGTGGGGGCAACCTATGGAGCTTTACATCAACATTGAACTGGCTGAGGGCCAACAATCATACAAGGAATGAGTGTGCTGAGCTAAGATCAGAGAGAGAGAGAGGAAGGAACCCAAAAACAAGATGGCACAAGGACAGCAAAACAACTCAAGGCACCATTTAAAAGATCAAACTGAATTATTAGTTTCTAATTTTAGTGTTTATAATGTGTACATGTACAAATATGTTTTACTTGCATGCCTCCATGCCCTTATTTTATGTTTAACTACATGTATTCCTGTGCAAAAAGTCACAATATGTAAACATTGTGGTCTTTATGATACAGAAACATGGTATATTTCATTTCTGTTGCAGTTTCTTTAGACTGACAATGATTGATTATGTTTGGAAGAAAGCCCTCCAGTTGACTTTTTAGTAATACTGCAATTTTTCTGACCCATTGCTAAAACAACTAACCATCCATTGAGTCATTTTCAGTCTTCTCCAAAGCCTTTGATTGATGAAACCCCAACTGTGTGTTCAGACAAAGCAAAAATAAAAAAGACAGCAGGGGCGATTTTTTAGCCAACCAGGTAAAGTCACCAAAAAAATACAGATGTGGTGGAATTAAAGGAAGCGTGTTTATCGTGGTACATGAGGAGGTGCTGACAGGCATGGAGATCAGGCAGAGGTTATTACCGCACATCTGTTTCTCTCCTCATTATGAAGATCTGTCAGGACTCCCTTCATATCCAGAGTGAAATCATTTCAAGATATGTTTATACCTGAGCCAGTATTCCTGCACTTATATTGGCTTGTGATCTGGGGAGTCTGGGGAAAGCCTTGCCAAATGAAGTATGGAGAGTTGACTGCATATATAGGGGTGTTCCCAGATTTCAAGAGATGTTGGGATTTTTAAGCATGCATGGACTTTTAATTGCTTTAACTAAAAGTGTGTAATTTGTGTCCTTAAACTAGAAAAATACAGATTTTTCTCAAACAAGTCACCCAACATCGCCTTATCTGGATGGGCAAACAGATAACCCTGCCACAAAGTAAAAAATGTCTTTTGTTTAAAAAAAAGGTACTTTGTATACAACACTACAGTACATCATTCTGTACCTGTGTGTGTGGTCACAGATGTACACTAATTTTCCATTAAGGATATTCGCTGCTGTCCATGTTAACAAATAAATGGGAGCATGCACATTAATTTCCTCTGTAAGCATTCACCAATACATTTCATCCTTATGTCCTGCTCATACCATTTCTGCAATGGTTTCAATATGTTCTCTGACAGATTATTGCATCTGTGTATTGATTTCTCTGTCACTTTCTCTCTATCACCCCATTTATTTTTTCTCTATTCCTCTTCATCAATCTCTCCACCATACACACAAAGTCAAAGTCTCTCTGTAAGACAAACACACTTCTTTAAACAGCACATTCTTGTTCCTACTCCAAATTCTTCAAGAACAGGAGCAGCCTCTCCATCCAATACACTGCAGGCCAGCGTTTAACAGAGCAGGACCTCTGTTGCCTAAATCAAGACTCCTGGATTAAAACTGTAACATGAGCTTTCAAACCACTCCTGGACCTGATAAAATCCTCCGCCCCTGACCTTCTCCAAATCTGCGTGGCGTCTCTTTTATTGCAAACCCCTGTCAAGCGCAGAGAAAGTGAAATTATTCTGTCAGAAGCTAATAACAGAAGATATATAGATGAGCAATTTACTTTCAGGTTTTTATAGAAGATCAGGAAGCTCATAGGTTGTGACAACATTGCAACATGCTTTCAGTCATATCTGATCATCTTATCTGTCGTCTTGTTCGAGCACTGTTTAAATAATAATTACATAATCAACCAATAATATTACAGTCATCCAATAATAACAGACTGTCCTGCTGGATAAAAACGAGCCCCACCCTTTATTATTTCTTACTGAATATTAAACATTAAAATACCACAACAATACTGGAGTAAAACAAACTGCATACCTGTATTTTTGCATAGTTAGTGATAGAAGGTAAAAGAGATAATAAATCTCTATGCATAGGTTACATAAACAAGGCACCAGCCCTAATCCTTCTGTATAGCTTAGTACTGTGTTCAGGATTGCAGACAGATGCATTTAAAAAGCCAAAAGAAACTGGAGATCATTCTTGACTTGTCATTTATTTTGGCAAAAGAAATCTACAAAACATCCAAGAAAAGTCAGTATGCTAATGCCATAACAAGTCAGGGAGTACTCCAATATTCAGACTAATACGCATGCAAACAGATCAATATCAAATGTTGACAGAACATTAAGCTCATGTGGACCAGGTCTGCATATCGTGTAGTCCATTGCTGGGTGGTAAACATCACAACTCTATGGCCAACAGCTGTGTTTAAGCAGCTGAAGGCTCACATACTTGAAACAAAGTGTTAGAGAGACCAGAGCCTAACTCAAATTGCTTTGGAAGCCTGTTTCCACACTGCAACCTCTCAACCTGGAGCTTTTAAGCTTAAGTGTGAAGCTTTCCAAAGAAACAGGAAAAGGAGAAAACTGAAAAAGACCAAAAATAAGAAGGTAAAATGGGAACGCCATGTTGCTGACTGCATCTTACGTAACAGTGTGCGTCACTTTTTAGGGAAGTTCCTGCTTGTCTTGAAAATTAATTCCATAACATGCTGGTAAAATTAAGTATGGCTTAAAAAAAAAGAAACTTAAAATAATGCAAAGCATTATTCACAAATTCATAACTGCCACAACCATCTGTAAAAAGACAAGTGGCTTAAGTCATAATAATGTCAACTATGAGTATTGGGGAAAAATGTAAAAACTAAAGTTATAATTCTTTCCAGAGGAAAATGTTTCCAAGCCCCTAAAAATGTATAAATCTTTGGAATAGTTTTAATGCTTAGAGCCTTTGGGCAGCGCGCCAACATGTAGGACTGGTGTTGAGAGTCCTCACCTCAAGGTTCTTCTCTAAACCTGTACATCTCTGTGTCTATACTAATGAAAGAAGCCTAAATAATAACTTGACCACAAATTCTTCAGTCAGGTGTTCTTAAAATGTGTTTTATCTATAGAAATCTCACTATTACTAAGCCACACTTTGATTATGCTTTATAATTATACAAAGAGTCTTAATAGCAGAGGGCAACTACAAATTAAGGCACAATAATGGCTGCCTTTCCTAAAGTTTCAGATGTTTTTAACCGAGAAGAAACATGTAGATTATGCACAAATGATTATTTGAGCCACCAAAACAGCTACTTGTTTTATATGAGTTTCACTCATGCACTACAGACATACTCCAACGTTTAAG
Organism: Ambastaia sidthimunki; assembly: GCA_036877625.1. Lineage (NCBI taxonomy): Eukaryota > Metazoa > Chordata > Actinopteri > Cypriniformes > Botiidae > Ambastaia > Ambastaia sidthimunki. The sequence continues at coordinate 5,351 of JAZGTK010004679.1, forward strand.
GTTTTCTTGCTTAAGAAGCAAACAGAGAGGAGGAAAAATTTAGATCAGTCCATTTGATTAAATATCTTAGATCCTTGAATGCTCTGGTGACCCATGAGGTTCTGTATTACAAACAGCTTTTGCCTACAGCATCCTGTGAGACTCATTTTCTATATCATCCATCCTGTAGCCTTCATGCATGTGTAGGGAGGTGCCCATGGCTCCAAAATCAGACACTGAGGAATAAGCTCACAAGCTCCATCCGAGGCAGTTTTATGGCTTTCCACATCACCGTGTGTGAGTGTACCAAGAGAGAAAGCCCAACTGTTATCACTTTACATAGTCACAGGATTCTGGGAAAATTTCCCAAAAATCCCAATCTGTTCTGTGGAAATAAAGAAAGGGGAATCCCACATAAATTTACTATCATATAATCTATGTGGACATTTGTACTCACATTTGAAACATATTCAAAAATAGCATCTAATTATACTGTGAGACACCATTTATTAGCACCTGTTGAATCTTTGTTCTTCTGAAGTATGTGTGCTTTACCTCTCCACACAAGCAAGAAGAGAGCTAGAAGTTAGCTGCTAGCCTCATAAATCCACATGCTAAGCATTTAATGGGGAACCTACTGTTGTTGCTGTTTGATCTGAACTTAAACGTTCTGTTTGCACTCCACGTGTACATCCACATATAAATCAGTAACTGAGGCTCTGCAAATGGGCTGGAAAGATCTATGACACCTCTCATCAAACAAAGCCCTACTGTACCCTTCTTCTCATTCTCCTCACCTCTATCATCTCATTCCTCATCCACTTCTTCTCAAATTACTCTCTCACTCTCTCCTAAATCTCCTAAAATCGCCTTAATCCTGCTGGATCTCCTTATAACACCTACAGTAGTGGGTTCATGACTCCTTAACTGTTTTTATACTGTTATTTCCAACCCAAAGATCCAGTTTTAAACAAAAAATACATCACATTCCTCAGGCAATTTCATAGGGTCTTTAAAGGTAAAGGTTAATAAAATACTATGAGCCACGAAAGGACTATATATATATTTATATATATATATACTGTGTGTATATTTATATTTATATAACTGATGGATTTCAGTAGCAAACAAATATATGAAGAAGTAGAGAATAGAAAATGAACCTGTAATTTTAAAGAGATTCATCCAGCTTTTCTACTTTACTGTTACATTGTAAAGCAAAAGATCATCATTTTTCTTAAGTTTTCAACCCCATAAAAAAGACTGAATGTTGGACCAACTACTGGAAAGGCTCAAAAACACTCAAAGCCTGGGGTGACATTAAATACAGTGAGTCAAAATAATCAAAGTGGTGATATATTCATGAGGTAAAAACATTTTGTGCTGCCATCACAAACACAAATCTCCAAAGGCCAGCCAGAGATATCCGGATGGAAGAGGATATTAGATTTATGGATGATCTAGCAGAGTTGGTGTCAGCCAAATGTACAAAGTTACCAAAAATACAGCCATTGCAAATCTAGCACAAAGATACTGCCAAATACTTTACAGTAAATGCTTTCCCCTGTCCAGTAGTGACTTTTCTGTGAGCTTTGTTTAACTAAAAATAAATCACTAATATGCCATTTGTAAATGAAACAATCCAACCCGAGTAAAAGTCAGCAAATTAGTTTTGAATTATTCAAACTTTAGAAAAGCTTACTCAAAAACAAAACATTAGAAGAGGAAATTGTTTTGGCATGCCCATCAAAACAGTACAGCTGAAACAGGTACATGCAGAGTTTACTCATTGCTATGGAATACAGAACGCACAGGCAAACAGCTTTAACCAATCAAACAGCAACTAAATAAGAAAGATTGACAGATTCACTTTTTGTGCTTGAATAATATTCATTATATTCATTTGTTCAGACCGTTGTTATTGCTTAAAGTGTATTAGTGGTTTTTTTCACAATCCTATGTTCTATGCCAGAAGTCTGAGAACTTCTGATGACCTTCTTGGAACAGTTGGTACAGTATCTTAATATTTCAGTTCCGTACTGCACTTTTTGGGGAAACAGCCCAAAGAGGCAAGACCCATTAGCAGAATTTACTTCGTGATCATCTCTAGAGCATAGAGCTGACTTCAAAGTTTAAAACAGTTTCTGATCAAACCCTTTCGTCTTGTTTTCTTTTAAAGACCCACATCCAACATAATGAATGTTGGATCTGAATTAGCAAATTTTCCCTGCTGATTCAATTGCTGAAATAAGCTGCATGGGGACAACCTAAAAAGGAGATGGCCATATGGTTTTAGCATCCTGGACCATTTAGGATGTTGGGTTGTTACCATCTGTGCCTGTTGAGAGCTTTTGACTCCCTAAGCTGTGATTGAGAAGGAGCCTCAGGCCACCTAAAGTTTATTTTGATGGGCCACTGACAGCAGTCCTTAATAAAATGTAGAGGACCAGATTTCAACTTTTGACCGCTTATTGTTTATATCTATAAACAAACAAATAAACACTATATTGAGGTTTCTCAGATGAGTGATTCAAACAGTTAGTGTAAAAGTAATTTGAGATTAAAATGTTTGTTTGATTTGGATTTACTCAGAGTGGTGAACTCTGATGATCGAAACTGGACTTTCTTAGATTGTTTTTGTATCATTACTCAAAGGTCATGATTCATTATATGTGTAAAGGTTTTTCCCACGTTTAATCAGATCATAGCTTGTTTTGGAACCGGCTCAAATCAAAGATCTGGCAGATTCTGCTCAATGACTCTCAAGTCATCAATCAAGAGGTTATTATCATTACTCACAATGTCAGAAACAGAATCAGTTACAGAGGCGTGTGAACATCTCACACTGCAAATCTACAGTATATAAACACCTCTGAAAAGATGTTATGTTGGGTTTTGGATGCTAATCATCACCAGCATGGGATTCTGGTACACCGGTGTCTTCATTTTAACCATCTTAACCAGAAAGACTACACTGGTCAACCAGCTTCACCAAAAAGACCATGCAGCTGATTTTGCTGGTGAACACCAATTTTGGTCCACCACCTAACACATACTATTGTTAAAACCAATTCTACAGTAATGTCTAACAAACCAAGTTCTTTAAAAATCTGACAAATTCCTATCAAATGTCATCAGGCCAATATTTCTTCTTCCTCAATGGTAAATGTAGATTTGGTCTCACAAGACAATGTAATAAAAATAAAGCTTTGTAAACAATATCATTAACAGTGTGTGGTTCTTCTGTGGGGATTTGGGAAGTGATAGATATTTCCTCAGTAGGTGTTATGTACAAAGGTTTGTATTTCAGGAGGAAGCTGAATTCTGTAACAGTCAGCTATTGCTATCAACTCAGCTGCAATGCAGCCAGTCACTTGGAAAGTGCTGAAACTTTCCACAAATCGGTGCAGCAGATTTGTTGGCCCACACATCATAGTGTGATTGCTTGTAACTCCCAGCAGAACCATTTAAAATCCAGGTGAAGGAATCCCTGCTGTGGATTTTTATTACATTGGCAGGGATGTGTGGCGGATGTGATAATGAGGTTTATAATCTGCCCTTGCAAGTCTTGTTTTTGTGGTGTGTGTATATTTCAGCCTAATCACCTTTAAATTTGACATGTTACTGGGCTGTTGCGTCACCAACATATTTTGTGAGCTGTAAATGTCTTTAACAGTGTGCTCTAGACAAAGAAAATAACCAAATCTATAATGTTGAGGAAGCATTAGTGGTTTTCTCCATTAAGCTTTTAACAGCCTAATCAGGAAAACAAGAAAACTGTGATTAGGTGCTTAAAGATATGTTTGGGTTTGGAGTTCAGAAAGAAGACAAAAAGGCTGGAGACAGAAGAAAACTGCTGGCTACAAAAGTCTGACTCAAGAAAGAGTGATTAAGAACAGGCAGATAATAAATGTAAACAGTTGCTGCATTTGCAAAACGTCTACTGTACATGTATTACATTAATGTAGGACTCCAGGGCTTGTTATCATTATTATTCATTTGGATGATGTCATCAGTTAGATTACTTCCTAATGAAATAATGATGAGAAAACGAATTAAATTGGGTTAAAATGGATTGTGGGTTCTTAGTAAATAAGACATTAATAAGACTTTAAGTAAATAAGACTTTGTTCTGAAGTCCAGCTGCTAATGTCACTTGCAAGAAAGAAGGAAATTAAATGTAATAAAAGTTAATTTCCTTCATGTTACTTTTCTATAAATGTCAGCTTTTATGGCCTTTTTCTGCATGTCTTTGATTGGCGTATAGCTATACATTTACAGGAAGCTGAAAAGGTCATATCCTGCCTTTGTTAAAAACATTGAAAACATACAGCACTGTTGATAGACCCCCCTATTGTGCATAACTGACAAGAAATTTCCAATTACTAATTTCAGCCAGACTACATGAAGAAGGAAAGCAACAGTCAATATGTAGCAAACAATGTGTCAGTATTCACAAAGCTTAGCTTTTCAATTTCAGAAATGCACTTATGACACAAGCAAATTAAATTTAGCAAACTGCTCATTCACAGCAAATGTCCACCAGTTTCCTTCTCTCTGTCTGAACCTCCTTCCACATTACACAGAGAAACATCTTGGTGTCTGAGTCATAGCTTAAGAGGTGAAAGAAGGTAACTGGTGAGTCTTTCATTGATGTTAAACATGAGGAAAATTAAAGTCACCAGTTTAAAAGACAGACCAAAGAATTGTGCATTGAACAGGCTGGAAGGTTTTAAAAAGAACAAACACAGAGGAAAACGATATACAATGTTTATGCTGTTATCTATATTTGTGTTATTTTACAGGTAATACATTCTTTTAAATCTTAGAGACTGGGATGATGTGTTATTTACAGGTTTGTGTCTGTAAATAAAAGGTTTTAAAAGGTTTTTTTAAGAGTTTACAAGTTCCATTTACAAAAATGTGTGTTTTCTATAGCAGCAGTTTGTATGCAGGTTAAAAGCATGTAATTAAAAAAAGAATTAGTTAGTTGTATTGTTTATCTGTTTAAACCTTAACAAATGTTCACTGTAGTAAAAAGTGTGACAAATAGTCCCAGTCTATTAAAACAGGTTCTAAATAAAGAACACACAGGGGACCACAAAGATCAGTAGCGCTGCTCCACACTCTGAGTCAGTCATTCTTATGGCTACACAGGTCAAAATACAAACAAAGAAACAGGTTGAGCACAATGGGAATTTGTTTTTGTAATGGCTGTGGTGTGTCATGTAATCCATGGAGCCATCCCATCAAGCTTTCCTGTTTTGGTTTGTGTCTCATGTCATTCCTGCTACACATACACTGCAGTCCGACTTCGCTGCCTGTCTGCAAAAATATTCCTTTTACCGGGAATTCTGTTTTACAAAGTTTCTGTTTGGACATTCCTATTGTGATGACACATTAGAGATGGGATAGGTAAGCAATAAGTACAAACATTGACAAAGATCTTCTCTTGCTTTTTAGAAACAGAACACAAAAAAATGTAATAGATCACTAAATGTATCTATATGGTAACAGGGAGGATCATATATAATATAGATATATGACATAGCCTGTTAAATGCTTTGTTATGAAGTCCATATGCCATGTCTTAACTGTAATGTATACAACTTAAAATACATGACCCAGCTCTGAGCAAACAGTTTGACCTGGGAATGAGTACACTAAGCAGTTCTAAATGCACAAACAGCTCTCAACTCTGTGTTGATACTAAGCATACTACAGATGGAGAAACATTTGGACTGCTCCGATGTTATACTCATCCCATGATGTACAGATGATAAACAGACATCATTTTGGATCCTAGGCCTGTAGGACACAGTGGCCACATACAAACTGAAGCTAAATACAGTCATTCCTCTTCTAAATGTTTGACCACTACATTTAAAGCTGAAGTGGGTCATTTCTATACATTACAAACCACAAATACACAAATTAAAGCATCATGGGTTGCTACTGTGTCTTGCATCAAAAACAGCCAAATACTAAACAATTTAGCCAATGATTTTGCTCCTTCACAGCTATGAGATGGTAAAATGTCAATACTATTATCACAATGTCCACAAGCACAATGTTTGAAGTGACTTCTGTATTTCATGCATATTAAACGATAAATTTGGGATTCACTCCCTCAAACATCTTCCCAGAATAACAGCGGATCTGCCTTCCAAAGTAAAGAAAATCTAAATCTAACAAAAACACATCAGACATTGTCTTCAGTGACTTAGTCTCATGTTTAAATAAAAGGGCCATTACTATTAAAAAACCCTTCACAATAAGCAAAACAAAATTCTGTGGTTAAACTCATAGCCACCGTTTTTCCCCAAAACAGAATTAGCATTTCCCACAGTGACTCTCCTGTTCTTCATGCCAGTTTGGGAAAGGATGAGATGTTTTACCATTCTTGTTTGGACACTGTTACACATTTCCTTTGAAGGAGATTTACCATCACTTAATATTTTCCAGAAACTGATGGCGGATATTTCAACGTGGAGGAAGAAAAACCTTCTCACACTCCAATTAAATTATGTAACAAGCACACACACATTTGATTTGCAACTGACAAAATACACACATACACAGAAAACAACTGCAGATTATTTGTCATGGTAAGAAAACAACAATCTGAAAAAACAACAAAATCAAAGGTGTCATCTCTAGCTCTATGGTAACGGTCACCATGCAAATAATATTGGCCTCCATATTGTATGTCTTGGTAATGTATATTACTGACAGGTGATCTGGATTATTTCACAGAATACCACTTTGGTCCTTCAGCATTTTATTGAAATTGGACCACTGCAAGGAGAATGAATTTGTATATTCTTATATTGATATTGATAAATTGGTATGAAGCATTTCCATGTCACACTTTACAGTAACATTTTTTGTGTAATTGGGACATTGAAGGGCACTAATGATGATAAACTGGTTTATTAGTTGTAAAATCTCAGATTAGCTGTCTGGCAGTTGTTATGTTTGATCATGGTTTTAATGGCTTTGATGAAATCCTTTAAAATTCTTCAGTAGTAGGATGTGTTACAAAGGACTAACCATTTCTTTGGTTAATACGAGTTGACAGCATCCAGATTATGATTGCCTCTTGGGTTAAGAAGTAACTAACACAAAGTAAACAAGATCAGAGCCAACCAAAATATTTCCAAACTGAAGAAAAAAAAAAACTAGAAAATAAAACTTGTATATGTTTTCTAAATAAACGTATCTAAATACAATTGGGTTAGAGTGGGTTATTATAAAGCAAACTAAGTTTGACTGATTGAATCCTACGGTTTGGGATAACTGGCAGTTGTAAATCCAAAACTTAACCCTAAACTACAATAAAAACTGAGCAGCCAAGGCCAAAGTCTATTGACACAGCAAGACAGCTTGAACAACAGACATTCAAATTCTAAGAACAAAGACCTAAGCTATTTAAGATGTTAGTTTTGTGCATCAAACAAACATTTGAATTACAAAAGCAGCTGCTCTCTCCTAATACTTTGTAAAGAGTTGTTTCTGTGGCAACAGTTCTATTTCCTTTGTGTTTACAGCTGGGGCTGGAAATATTTGTCCCAAATCAGTCTGTCTGGCCAGTACAGAGCTCTACTGGCTGAGCTCCTCAAATTGATCTATCATTATATATTACAGGAGATCTTGAAATGTAAATCACAAGGACCCAAGAGTGATATTCTCATAAACAGGGGAATAACATCACACTCACTCCTCCGGCTCAAGTTTTCTGCATTTGGTCTACTGTGCCTAAAATCAGCTGATTTTCAAGTAGAAACATTGCAGTGTTATTGGAGCCTTGCAGTAACAGCCAAGCAATGTCTCAAAACATATTAAGTTTATCATGAACATAAATGGAGGTCAAGAATGCAACACTTTGGCCCACGGCCCATTTGGAGTGAATTTAAGCAGGCCTGCATTATTTTACAGATGGAAAACAATACAGCTTTTGTGAACATTATGTCATCCTTAAGGGATAATTACTCCTAGGCATATTGGAAAGTTACTTGCTATTCCGATCGAAGTGAATGAACTCTGCCAACTATCTGTCATTATGGGGGTAATTGAGGTAAAAATCAGGGCTTAGCCGTCTGTGGCCACCTCCTGCGATATTAAATACCATCACAAAACTATGCATCTCATATGGACAGTAATGGAAACATGGAAAACATTTAATAAGCCTTTAATGAGTCTCTTTAAGTCACTTTTCTCAGGAAATGCCAAAGGTCTAGCAATTTTGGACTTTAAAGTTATGAAAGAGGTGTTATGGAAGTGTTATGCAAAGCACAAAAAAACAGCATTAATAAATTTCCTTTTGATTATAACACTATACAATACCTTTCAATTATGGCTTATTACCAACCTTATTTAATGCTTAACATATCTTCTTTATCCATTTGAATATGCCTGGAGATTACATTTAAAATGTATTGGTGCAACCCAATATATTCAGTCATATTATAAATAAATCAAAAGTCATAGTGTAATTCTAATTGCTAAAGCAGCTCATTTAGAGGTTTAAGTTTTTAAACTAATGTTAACCAATAACAATATATGGCAGGGATAAATAACTTCCGTATGACTAAGCATCGTTTGATGATCTCTTTATGTGCATTTTATAATATTAATATTATTTGTTAAAAAAAACATTAAATAAAGTTATTAAAAAGTGGTAAAGTCTCATTCTAATACTTTACTGGATGATAATAAATCATTGCGCAATGACAGGTTATTGAGTTGCGCCGTGTCAGCACATCACAGACGTCACCGCTACAGTGCGCATCGCGTCTGTGTGCGCCATATCAACTTTGATTCATTCAATTTCTCCACAACTCTCTTTGGGCATTTAACACAAACAAGTTTACATTGACGTGTAATGGCATTATAAGTGCTAATAGAATGTAATAGAAATGCAATATGCAGTTTCAATCAGCTACTCCTTCTAAAGCATCTACAGAATAAGCGATCCTTTCACAAGTACTGAATCTTTAAATATCATACAACTCCCACTGGGACCTTTCCCAAATTTCATGCACTGGCAACATGGAAAAAATGAACAACACCAGATGCATAAGGGAACAAAACATTCTTAGAAAATTGCATGTCGCCAAAAGTTTCCCACAGGGACGCAACATGCTTTTAGCTTATTTCTATAAATGCATCGCTGATATTACTTATATTTGTTTGCAGCATAACTACAGCTGTAAAGCACCTAAATGTGTCTGCTTGTTTTAAACTCGTAATTGATATGACATACCGGAGTCAAGGTGTTGAAAGGCAATCCCTGGAGAACAGATGAACACAGTAATAATACTCCAGCACCACAGTGGAACTCTGCTAATGAGAAATAAAAGATGAAGATGCGAGATCTTTCTCAAAATCAAATGAATGAAAATCGCAAGCGGTGGGGAAATAACGAGACATCACCTTAGCCATGCTCGACCCATGTCGCCAAGTTCAGTGGTCCCGTTAGAGAGTCAAATCACTCGTTCAGTATCCCACTCGTCTCCTCTCTCCTGCACACCCACCGGGGACTGCGAGGAGCTCCACGTGAACAAAGGCAGTCTCAGTTCGTACAGACTCCCTCAAACACTGAAATCCGACTCCTCGGGATTTCGTCGTAGAGCAGCTCTTTAACCAGCGATCCCCACCTACTCAACAGATTCACGCACAAATTCCTCACCTAAAGTTGCGTTCTTTCATTTTGCACGTTCTCTCCCCCATATGGGTTTGTCTGTATTGTTGTATGATTCTGCAACTTGATGTACGACTGTAGCTAATGTATCTGAAGTCTGGCGCATCAGGTTTTACTTTATTAGACATAAAATTAATGTCATTTAAACGTATATACATTTTTCTGTATTAGAAGCAACAGCCATCATTGTGAAATTTGTGATTCAGAGGATATTAACCATTTACCGCTGACCTAAAAAGTTTTTGAACACTTAGAACAAAGATATGAATGTCAATGCATTAGATAATGCAATATTAATCCAAATAACTTCTGCAAACAAAAATGCTAGAGCTTTTCTCAAAACTCTAAAGTTTTTGAGCCATTTTAGTGGATGTATTAAGATGTTTACACTGGTATCCTACCACACTAAGCACAGGTGTGCTTCAAAAGTGTGCTTATACTATGTAGCTATGTGCTATGTTAAAATAAATGTAAATATTTAAATAAAAGTCTATTCAATTATTTTGTTATGTAATGCCACTATATGAAACAAGAAACAAAGAACATTTAGTGATACCTGAAACTATTTTAAAAGCTCCAAGACCTATAATGCATTTTGTACTACAACACACAAGTACTACAATATTTAAGCCTGAAGATTTTCTCTAAAAATGGAGATAAACAGTGATGATTGCTCAGCCACAAAGCATTCATCATTGTGCCTCTCTGATTACTGCTGGCAAAATCTGAGCACTAAATTGTTTTTTCCAGTAATATTCTTTCCCTCAGTCTTGTTTTGGACTGCTCATTCTTAACTTCAAGGCTGAAATGATTCACTAAAAATGACGCCAACACTATCTCAGCTACTCCTGGGAAAAGGCATCATTCACTGACAAGATTTGGTCAATTATTCACCTTCAGCAAAGACCACAGCGATATCTTTCAGTCAGTCATAAACCTGTGGTCTCTAAGGCCACAGGAGAATAACCATAGTTCTTTGATACCATCGACTCATAGATACAGACATTGCAGGGTTATATGTCAAAATCAATGACCAGGTATTGTGATAACAAACATTTTTTAAATGGTACAGAAGTTGCACATGAAAGACTTATGACAGACTGATGGAGAGTTTATGCCCATTACAAAACCTGCAGTTGTCATAATGAAGTGTAATGTTAAAATCATCATGTTCAAATTGAGAAAGCATTTGATCAGAGGCTTGTCAGACGTCTGACAGCGACATCTAACAAGTGGTTGTTTAGCTTCAGTGGTGGATCAACAAGTGATATTGAGTGGTTGCCTTGTCAGCTTTTCTTACAAGACATTTTTCTATCAATTTCAAAAGTTTGCTTTAACAAATGGGGCAGATATATATTCATTCCTTGGAAGAAAGTCATCGATTTTTAATAACATAAGGGTGAGTAAATGATGAAATAATTTTTTGGGTGACTCTTCCTTTAAGATTAGGGTAAACATGTCGGCTAATGGAGACTAGGTCTTTTTTATTATCAAAACAAGACAATATTCTACAAAAGAGAAAACCTTGTACAAATCTGTGACTACACTTTAAGAAAAACATCACATACTCTGACCGGTCAACACAACAGATGATTTCATTTCTTGTTGATATTACACGTCTAAGATACAGGCAACAGGCCCCAAGGATCTTCTTTAAAAGATGTCTGGACTGAAAAACCACAAGCAGAGTCATCATCAGTCATCAAGTGTATGGAATTCACTCCCACAAGGTAGTCTGAAGCATGCCAGGGGGGTTTCAGGGTAGATAAAGGATGCTTTGAAAATCCTGCTGCCCGGCATCCAGATATATCAGCATCACAGTTCCTGATAAACCTCATGAACCTTCAAGAGCGTCCTTCGGGTACAGCCAGTAAGCACTGACAAGCTCAAGGGCTCCTGTGTTCAGAGCACCATGTTTCGTGTCAGGAATGCCTCAGCTTCGAAGTCACTTGGGATATATTTGTCTGGGGCCATTGTATCAACAGGTTGAGGTGCCAGTCTGCAAAATCGTGGACTTGTTGCAAAGGTGGCGCCAATCAGGGCTGATCTACAACATCATGTCTGCAGCAGGGAACATCTGGGACATTGCAAAAATTCCATCGTAATCTTATTGGTTACTGTCTTGAAAGCAACAGACAGTTCCAACTATTTCCTCAACTATTTAAAAACACACACACAAACAACCTCAGATATTGATACTTCTGCACCCCACCTCGGTTCCCAACCAACTGAGATCATTGATTGAATGTTACATTTCCTTTTGATCATGTAACAATTGCTCAGCTTAAATACATGTGGCGATAATTTGCCACATTAAGTGTTGAGAAAGTAGGTTAACTTGATGTTAATCTAAAAGCAAGAGAAAATATCTCCATGGCAATATTGCTTTGTGTATGAAAATACATCCAGGGGCAGAGAAAGGGAAGCATGAGTTTGTGGGCGACTTTTCCTGAGGCTGTTTAAGATTCTCAAGGTCCACCCTGACTCAGCAATGCTTAGTCATGAGAATATTGCCTGAAAGTAGGTCTATTTCTTTTTTTCACATTTAAAAATACACATTGATAAGAATAGAACGATGTAACTATGTAAAGACCTGAAAACAAGGTAATATCTTGCTTAGTTCTTGCACTGCAATGTGTTGTGTTTTAAGGTTAACAGAAATGTGTTTAAAATAACGGATAGTGTCCTGGCAGAAAATTACCTTTATTTACTGTACAGTTTTCTTAAGGTTTCTGTGTGGCTATGATTAACTCCTATATAACCCCCCAAAAAGTGGCTATCTTCATGTATTGAGATTAGAGGAATACTATGAGATTAAGTCTTTCATTCATGTGCCAGCAGACCACCCACTTAAGCCAGAGGGCTTTCAAAGGGCTTTGTGTTATCAGCTGCCATTAAAGGTAAAGTGAGCAGTTAGTACACTCACTAAATAACAGGATTCAACATAGACACCTTTATATTAGGACACACTGCAACCATACAGGTTAGTTATACATAGTGTGCAGACCTACCTCTGAGATTCACTCAAAAACTTGAATTAAATAAATACATTTTCTAAATTGTTACATCAACTACAGATAACAGTGAAACAAACTCCATCTTCAAACATGAACACAGACATAACAATGATTAAATAAGAAATTAGAAATAATAATTATGTATAATTATTATAGAAATAAAATAATTAGAAATGATGATGATAATGTTTCAAAAACATGTAGAGGCAACTTTGTACTCTGCTGGTTTAAATATATGTGGTTTAAGTTATTCCTATAGAAAACACCAATGTGTATTGAGGAAATGATTTAAGGGATCAATTAGAGATAAGTGTAGCTGTTTTGGTGCTTTTCCTCAAAAGGTCACAGCAGTAGATTTGGAGGAGGGGGAGCAGTGGTGGTGGTCTGTTGATTGGCTCCCCGGGAGAGAACGGTTTATACGTTTGCACATTGCTTTTTACATAGTCACATCCCTGTCTCACACACACACACATACACACACACACACACACACACACACACACACACACACACACACACACAACAATGGCTTAACCACAGATGCATAGCTTACAGCTACAAAAATCCCAATTTGATCAAAATTCAAAGCAGTCCTGTGGATTTCTGAGGGATTTGCACAGCTTTTATAGATAAAACATTTTGCCATTTAAAACAAACGTCTTCTGTAATGCTGCATTAAGTTACTTCACTGAGAACAGCCAGCAATGGTTCATGAACAGAGCTAAAAAACATACACTAAGGCTGACTGATCCAAGTGGATACACAAGTTTAGAGGAAACCTTGACTATTACTGTGCAGGGTTCTCTGAAAGGTCAAAGGTCATACAGATACACTGCTCAAATAAAGCTTTTATAAGGTGTCTTAGTAGTCTCATTAACTAAGTTTTAAGTGTTAGATGTAACTTTTACCAACAAGACATTCTCATAATAAACTGTTACTGTATGCTTTAAGCCTTAAGTATTACATTATTGTTTTAATAACACAGGCTCTAATCTCTAATCATGAGTCGTCTCCCATGTGCATCGCGTGAGCAGTGTTATTTGTATGACACACAGAGCTGTAGACAGTAAAGCAGTTTACTAGGTTAGGAACAGGTCCATTCAAGCACACACGCGCACACACAGTTTAAATATGTGTGATGGGGGAGTTTTTGGCACAAGGCTGTATTTTATCATCTTTGGCAGCTCTGATAAGCTCTGTACTATAAAACTAATAATTTATACCCTGTGTTCTCTGGGTCAAACTTTTCATTTATAATGACATTTGGAAAAAATGTACAGTGTGTCTGATTTACACTGTTCATATACATGCATTATTTGTTTAAATATGTGACAGAAATTGAGTATTTAGAATTCACATATAAATAATTCAACTGTTACAGTCTCCAGATACTTAAGTTGTACATATACAACAATTAGACATGTTTTGTTGTGGAACAGGTTGATATATTGGATACTGGTACATGCTTCAGTTATGAGCCAGTGTATGGAACAACATGAGGTCTCGAGGTCTGTGTTTAAACTTCTTTTAATACTTCTCAGATTCACTCAATTATTGTGACAAATAAATGACACTAAAAAAACACTGGAGTGTACTGAAGCATAGCCAACAGTAGGCAAAATCATGCCAGAAGTCACCATGTTCCCATTGGAGCTTGAGTCTGCTGTACTGTATCTGAGGGAACTTTAATGGAGTCCTCTTAGAACAGACTGGGAAGAGAGCCCTGTGCCAGATTATGGTTTATTGACGTAATGGAAGCAGATGCATAACATGCAGTATGAAGACAGCCTGGATGACCGGATTGAGTTTGTGTGGAAACACTGCTGGATAGGCTTTCCTGCATCGGAGGAAAGAGGGAAATACCCAACAATAACTGAAAGGAGTCCTTGTCTACAGCAAGTTGGAAGTGAAACCATCACTTTGGGTGTAAACTACACTCATTACATTAATCATCTGTAAAAAATCTTATATCAAAGGCTAATCTGGCATCATTAATGTATAAGTCTCTATAAATCTGTTTTCATTAAAGCTTTAATGGTATTCTGCATATAATGGAACTGCATATCATCATACAAACAAATATTGAACAACCTCACACAATCATTTAAGCAATGAAAGACTTATGACCACACATTTTATTCTTTCACTTTTGTGAATGTTACAATCAACGAGTTACAAGTTCTGTTTTCCCATCATATCTTACGTTCCCAGGGTTAAATAATC
>JAZGTK010004680.1:0-23961 GCA_036877625.1 Ambastaia sidthimunki
ATATATATATATATATATATATACACATACATACACTGTACAACTACAGCTACTGTACAGCTACAATATACATCTATGAGATTAATAAGTTAATTAAAGCAGTTATCATTATTTATTATTATAAATAAACTCAATTCAGGTCATGTGATCGGTTTATGCAAAACATGCGTGGAACAAATAGCTGTTTGTATACTGTACTTTCCAGCCCACTGAAAGCACAGGTGCAGACCTCACTGGAGAGTTTGCATAGTAAAATGGCCGCAGCTCTGGAGGGGACGCATTCAAATACAACGCGGACAATGGAAACTGTCACCTACCAGTGACATGTCACACACTCACTTTAGCACTTCATGCGTTGACCACCACTGCTGAAAATATCAAACAGCTACAGAAAAAGATCCTTAAGCACTCAGTAAATGCAACCAAATGTTCTTACTTCTTAAAAGAACTCTAAATCTGTTAAAATAGACATACACGCATGTATTTGCCCCTTTCATGGCAAAGCAGACCAGCATCCTCTACAATAAATCATGTTTTCATCTAAATAAAGAAGAGAAAGACAATAGGCTTGGGTACCTTGGAGACCAGTAGGATTTCTTTGCCATGGCAACTGTGTGCCGAGATACCGCGCAGTGATGTGGCTTCAAAAACACTCTGTGGAAGAATGCAGAAAGTCTTCAATATTGCGTTTCAACAGTCTCACTGTTTTATATGTTATACATCCCTGTGAAAGAAGAAACACCACGTTTAGTCAAACGAAACGTCTCCACGTGTCCATTATAACACACAATTAACTTTGTTTGACATTGTTCAGAATGTCAGCTGTTTTCTTTTTCAATGTTGTTCTAAACACACAATCTCTGTATTATTATCAGATAGATTATTGTGTGCAATATTGTACTCCATTATTAAGCAATAAGACAAATAATGCAAATAATGTCAAAATTAAACTATCACATGTAAATATATGTAATAGATGAGCAATCTATGGTCTTCCCAAGCACAAGTGTGTACAAGTCAATGTATATGTGTAAATGCACATACGTGGGTGTATGTTTATGTACTCTCTCTCTCTCTCTCTCATATTGGATGGAGTGCAAAGCAAACACAAACAGCAGCCGACATGAAGGTTCAGAGTGTGTGATGCCTGCTGTGTGCAGAGAAAGCTTGTGTTAATTTCCTGTGGCAACAGAAAAGGAAAAGCTCTGTGTATATCGCGTTTAACAGTTATCAGTTAAAGGGTAACTCAGGTCATGTGACTCAAATGAAGACAAAAATGCCCTCGGTTGTGTCGTTTTTATGCTATTCATTTTGGCATCATTGACACATTTCGCTTAAGGAAATTGTTGATTGATTTGTTTGAGGTTTAACAAAGTGTGACTTACTGGATGTCGTAGCAGACGCGGCACCCGCTCCAGAATCTGAGCTCGTGACAGGCTGTGAGGGAAACAATAGAAACCAAAGCTCATAACGTTTTTAGGCACTAAAGAGGGGTTTGATCAATAGATCTTTTCTTGAAAATGTAATTTGTATGTTTCATCTTTCACGTTTATTGACAGACCTGTGGAGCCCATGTGCCCCAGCAGGTGCAGGGTAGCAGCTTCCCAGCTAACTATTTTAGGTTGTAAGAACATTTCCCTAACGTTTTCATAAAGTAATAAAAACTTGAAAAAGGTTATTTTGTAAATTCTAGTACTTGTAAGTTCAAAACGTCCAGTTTTTTAGAAATTCTATTAACATTATTGCTTGGTTACAAGAACATTATGTAAACTTTTTTTTTAGTTCTGTAACGTTTTTAAAACATTCCCCCAACTACGTAAGAATAGTGTTTTCATATATATGATATATAACATTAAAAATGTTCTACTAACATTTTTGATAAATTTGAGATAGCTTTAAAGAACGTTAGCCAATGTTCTGAGAACATCCCCTGTTAGCTGCTACCAGAAAGTCACATTCTTTCCATTAACAGAGAACTCTGTATTATTCGAAAAACAAACTTCAATACAAAACATGATGACAATCTGCTGTATAATGTTGCTGTTTATGTCTCCTGTAGCCTATAGGATGTGTGTACAGAGATTATCTAAGCGATGGGCTGCGATCCTGCTAATGAAAACAGATGAGATGCTAACTTTCATTCGGCAAACAGCGCTTGTTAATGCAAAAGTATGAATGTACAATTTAATATCAAAAGCAGAGTGTGTCTCAGCTGTGAAATAGACCTTGATCAGGTTTTGAAGGGGTGGTTAGTGTGATATTAGTGACATTATCCAAACAGCTGTCATAAATCTGCACTGATATATGTCTGCTGTAACATCCCATACGAACTGTACACAGCTTCTAAACCGCCTCAGTCAACTCCACGTCTGATCATTACAAACTGCATTTGACTGCATCTCTGCTGAAACACCTCACACATTTTCCAGCATTTGCAGAGAACATTCTCAAAACGTTGCTAACGTTCCCTGAAAGTCCTTTCAAAAAAATAAAAACATTCTTGCAGTATAGTTAACAGAACTGCACGTTTTGAACATTCCTAACACGTTTTTAATGTTTTTGTTACTTTATGGAAACATTAAGCAAATGTTCTTACATCCTAAAATTGTTAGCATGGTGGCTGGTTCGAACTGCCCTAACAATAGCAACATATCAAACACTGTCAATGTTTGGAACACGCATTCTATCCAATATATGTATGTTTGTATTTTTGTGCTGTTTAGATCTCCAGCTCTCTGTTCAACAGCAAGCAGGTGACATCTCTCATGTGCTGCCTGTGAGAAGCTTATGTGATGTGCACAGGTCACTCTGAGTAAAGAGACCTGCTCAGCTTCATCATGGTCTCAATAATTCAGTTGATGCAACAATGAAAACACATCTTGCCAAACTTATATCTAATGAATTAAAAGACCTGCAAAGCTTTTCTGTATTTCATACTGTGAACTTTTGTGTACAGCAACATTTTATCACCAAACTGTGGTAAACCAGCAGAGAAATGCAGACTGAAACTGTTCTGACAGCGCGTTCTGATTTATTCACTCTTTTTGGCCAGGTTCAGCCACTGCTGTTGTGCTGTTTGTCAAAATGATTCAAGTTCACGTCTTGCTTCTGCTCATCTCCTCTCATGACATGCTGTGTTCTGATGGTTATGATTATTGTATGATTGTAACGTGCCCCCGATTTCAGGCTGCACATGCTGTTGAGCTACCTGCAGGCAATCCTGAATCAATAAATCTTGTGGTCCAGTGTTCCAAAATAGCTTCCCATCACCTTGTGTCCACTAGGTAGACAACAACAGGTTGCACCCTATGGCTTGTATTTTGGGATAAAGTAAACTTTTGAAGGACAAGAAGCTTTTATTGAAATACAAAATAGTGTTCACTAAGGTGATGAGTTAAGAAGCTTATTGGGTTGTTGTTAAAAAAACATTTATATTAGCAACTGCATATCAACACCCCAGCAACCACCCGCAAACCACTAGGATTAATAAAAAACATTTTGAGAACAAATACACTAACTTTTGCAAAACTTCCTTTATCACCAGAAAGTCCATGATTAACTTGTACAATGTAAGAGTAAAGGAAATCTCTTAAGATGAAAAAAAAAAAAAATAAATCACACTCAGAAACAACTTCTGACAAAAAAAACCATCAGCCGGCCAGTTTTACCACTCCACTCACTCCCAGTTTACACACCACAGCACCAAACACAGACAGAAATACTGCATGACAGACAACAAGGTTATGGTCCATTAAAAACTGTACTGAACCCATGACACAGTGGAGGTTCAGTTCTCAGTCTTATTTTCAAAACATGTACAATCATTCGGTTTCACTTCTCGTTGTTTTGCATCAGTTACACTAAAATTAGCTTGACTTCTGTTTCACTGTAAATGGCTGAATCTGACTCATACATGATACATGTGGTCTTATCATTCAAATACTACAGTAACATGAATCCTCCTCATTTTAGACTTTGAAGCTATTAGGCAGTTCAGGTTCTTGCACATATCTTCTGTAGATTAGTAAACTAAATCTGCAGCAGTTATTTGCCGGAAGTCCCCTGAAATGTAAGAGATATCCTCAGGTACTGGTCCTCTGACACATAGCTGAACCTCTTTTGTTGTACACATCAAACAAGCACAAAGGCAGGCAGTGACTCAGCTGGGGGCAGCTTTCAGAAGCTGCCGGTCTCTCGCTGCCTCGTGGGCACTGCTAATTGTTTCCCTGTCGCCTGCAACCTCCAGCCAGCTAAAAATCTGAAGAGGGCAATGGCTCCATGGCATTTGTCTCATTAATGACATGGACGTGTGCATCAGATGTCAGGACACACTGTAAGTCACGCTTCAGGCCTGACATTACAGTCATGACAAACACACTGCGGACATACTTTAGTGCATGATGAGTCTCCTCAGGTTAGGTGGGGTAGAATAATTAAATAGAACATATCTAGAACATGGATCTAGAACACATGTGAAGTTGAAACTTGTACAGAATTAAACGTGAAACATTTGCAACCTATTTAAATTCCAGAACTTGATGTATTTTCAGAGTGAACCAAGATATTCAATAGACTTAATCTGAACCATGAGGAATTAGTTTGAAGTCAAAGCTGGGTCATCCACACCAGTTTGCAGTCAGTTTTGAAAAACTAGTTGCCTTCAGGAACATCACCTGCTCATCTTGGTTAAATCTTTGGCATTAAACAAAGAGGCAAAGCAAATCATCACATTTTCATGGAAAAAATTAATGCCCACATGAAATGTGCCCAATATTTATATTTTAATTTCAAAAATTAATTTTGGTCAATTTATAATCAGTTTTCCTCTCTTTAAAGCCATGTTTCATGAACAGCTCATTAACCGAAGTCTTGTAAATTGATTTGCAGCAATAAAGATTTACGCTGCAGACTTAAAAGTCCTAACCAGGCAGAAACTAGACTGAGTAAACCCTTGTAAAAGGTTATTGAGTCTTCAGCTAGACTTATCAATACAATTTGTCCTTCCTACAAAAAAGGTGTGTATTGCAATTGCTTGAAAGTACATAAAGCAAGATGTCATTATTAAAACATAAAAACAAGTCTGAGAAGAAATAATAAGCATATACTTTTTGCCAGTTTGCAAAATGTTGTTTTGACTGACTCTTTGTGTCATAATGTCACACATCTTGATCAATATCCGATCAATTAATAAATTTGTTGTATTAGATCATTGCTTTCTCGCTTCCTCTTTTTCCACATCATCTCAGTCCCCTGAGGCAGCCATGATCTCCACCGTGTGTAAACCTTAAACTGTCAGATGCACAATCTTTCTCCTGAAGCTAAAATAACACACGCTCTCACGCTCCACCTCTCCCTAAATCATGTAATAGACTGTCAAATACTCATATATCAGCCAGTTATTCTGTCTGCTTTCGGCCACCCCCGGCGGGCTCACCTTTATGCTGATGATGGAGACGGCACAGGTGGGGGGTTGGCAGAGGTGGGCGAAGGAGAGAGAGACAGAGAGAGAGAGAGAGCATCTCCATCAGGCTGCCAGCCATAGCCAATGATTAATTCCAGCAGATGCCTGGTATTTGCTTCTAAGCGTGGGGGTGTGAAGCTCGCTCTCTCTCTCTCTCTCTCTCGCTGTACCCAGGCTGGCTGGCAGATCTTAATGAAATATTAACCAGCGGGCGACAGACCGAGCGAGGACAGACACGGGCGTGGGTTTTCAGCGTAGGTGCGGGGAGAACCGGACTTTCGTAACAAGGAGAAACCCCCTCCACATGTGCATACACACACACAATGCAAAAACATATCAGGTTAATCAAGCTACCCAAGCTGTCCTGGATATCCCATCTTCCACCCCCATTCCTGGGTAAGGGAACACCCTCCCTCCACTCTCTTTAAGTTTCTGAGTCATCAAATGACACCTCATCTCCTCGCTTGTGGGTCTGGTTATATAAAGCTGTCGAACATTTTAACAATTACAATTGCCTACTCCTCTCTTTGGCAAACCTGTGACAACAAAATCTGCATGTACAAGCTTATGATGACCCTGTTGATCTTTTATGGCGAGTCCAGTTGTCTGTGCTCAGCCATTTTTAGAGAGAAAACTTTTATCTTAATGTGAGATTAGGTTTAGGTCATATCTATTACAGTTATGCATACAGCAAAGTAACTTACATTGAATTAAAGATATACATTTAACTGAATCAGTTCATGCATTTCCTGAAATATGAACCCATGATCTATTGATACAGGAACACACAGATATTATTAGCTACAAAAACACAATGCAAAAGAGTTGACCAAATTTAATTTTTAATGCATGTTCCTAGTTTTATTGTTCATCTATGCATGTTAGTCCATGTAAAATATAATTTACCAAACTACATACTTGTTTTTACCATACCGTATACTATATAATTTACCATACTGCATACTACACTTGTTCTGCCTCTGAAACAACTTGGTCTCACTGTGCAACGTCCTCTTTGTTTTAAGGGTTCATTTACTGTATGCTTAGATGGGAGAACAGGCTTTTTTAGTTCACCTGAAAATGATGACAAAACACACTGATGTTTTTTTCTGCTCAGAGGTTTGTTTGGTGATATTTGGCTGTTCATACACATCTCTAAAATCTCTGAACCTTGGAGAACTCAGCCAAACAAACTCTCAACCAAACAAACACCCAACTGAACAAAAACATGACTGGACTTTCAGTCAAACTCAAAAACTCTTCTTTCAGTTCTTACAGAACTTGCACTGTAGCTTAAGGCTAGTCAGAAAACACCCAGTGTGTGAACTTAAACACAGCAGATGCCAAAGTTAATTTTGCACAAAGGAAAACAAAGCTGTGAGTCTTACACCCAACACCTTGTGCTGGTTATAAACTTACTTGTTTCTTGTCCACCTTTTCAATGTTCAGTGTTTGTCAACGTGTTCTTGGAAACCGCAGGTCCAAAACGAAACCACTGCACCGGCTTCCGCCGGTCCGGCCCGTTTTCATTGGTGTTAAATTAAATATGGCGTCTGCTCTGACTAAAGTCTAAAGTCAGCAGAGTTTCATCGATCTCTCACTGGCCGCTGCTCTCCTCAGTTTACAGCATCAGTACCCCGCCGGCGTCCAGCAGCCTGCGGAGCTTATTTGCATGAGTGTCGGGTGTTGAGTGACAGAGAGGATCCCTGTGTATCGGGTCCAGGACATCCCCCAATTAAACAGATCTGATGTGTCCTCCGTCAGCAACATCATCCATCAGTGCCACTAGCGTGATCCGAATGACCAAACGCCACGTCTGCTTCCAAACAACAAAGCACAGAAATGCACGGGTATTATTTAAAGTTTATATACAGTATAAAGCACGATGCTCGGGGCGGTTCGCGCTGCTCTGGCGTATATTTAATGCAGTTAATATGTATAGCTTGTGTCACATACAATGTTTATGCAGCCCGCAGCACAAATAATCACATTAACGCGAGATGCATGAAAGCGACACTTCTGCAATGTTTAAATCACCAGCTGAATGCATATATACAAAAACACGGAAAACTTCCTTTCTCTCATAAAGCGTTTATCACGTGCATGTCGTATTTAATTCACGCTGTGGTCAGTCTGTGGAAATGAAAATCGCGTAGCTGCTGTAAATAATGCATTTCACTAATGAGCCACACAAACAAACTGTATGAGTGACTGTTTTCGTTTTAAATTCGTTTCTATGCAGATGTGCGTTGCAAACGCAGTTTGGATAAGCACTGAGGGAAAGTTGTGTCTCATGAATGTTGGATCAGGAATGCTGACATTAGTTATTGTGCGGAGCGCTGGACTTCAATTGCACCCAAGCCGCCCTTCACTGCCAAACGCGCTACATCAGGAAACTCCAAATAAGGGCAGGGAAGTGGAAACCCACCGGAATCAAACCTTATGTAGGCACGACCTTATAAGGCATGGCGGACGGGATCTTCCGGCCAGCGCTCTGCTACAGCGCGGACGGGAAACCCGAATATTTACCGGGATTTGAGGAGAAAAGCTAGAGTTGTGCCTCCACTTCTCCAGGAGACACACTGCGCTTACCACGCACCGATCTGCTGTGGAGGAGGAACGGGCATCTCCCCTCCATTTAATGCACAGACTTAACGTTTAAGCGCCCCAATCTGCTTTACTCCTCTAGGCAAACGTCATGTGTCCTCCACTGCAGTGCCTAAATATGGGCTTCCTCCAATCCAAATATGGACATCTACGTCACGGCAGGAGGATATATAAAGGAGTAGGGATTCTCTGAGCTGAGAAAGAGCTTAGAGAGCCCAAGCGATTCAGCGCTAGTGCAGACAGCCGATCGCAACACGGTGCGATATATACATCCAAATACATTCTGACACATTAAATAAACGTGACAAGTGAATTCAAAACAACAACAACAGAAACTGAAACAAAACAGCAAATTGGATCCAAATCTAATTTGATGCAAAAGTGAAAATTCTGAGTTTTCTGTGTTAGGGAATGAACTAGAAGGGACATTCTGATCTCAATCATTTGATCTGAGACAAAGTGGAATTTTTCTGCCTCTCTGGACAAACAAAAAGGAGAAGAGAGGAAACCAGAAGAGCAAGAGTTCTGTAAGAGTGAGGAGATCCACCACAGAGAAGGAGACTCGCAGCATCTTCACGTCTCCTGTTCTTCTCTCCAGCACACTCCAGAGAGATGGCTGCAGCCAAGACAGAGATGCTCCTGCCTGCTCTGCAGATCTCAGACCCCCTGAGCTTCCCTCACTCCCCCATGGATAACTACCCCAAGCTGGAGGAGATGATCATGCTGAACTCTGCGGGCACTCCCTTCCTCAACGCCACGGCACCTGAAGGAACCGGCTTTGGCTCTGGGGAGCCAGGCGAGCAGTTTGATCATCTTACTGGAGGTGAGTGCTAAAGCTTTTCTGATTAAATTGCATGGGGGGAAAGCTGCATGCTGATTTAATGCTGAGACTGAGTTTCTCGATTGTACAGAATTGCAGTTTAAAGAGTCAATAAATGTCTTATTGTTTTATTTCATATCAGTAATATTTATGTCAGTATTAGAAATTATTACAAGAATTACAAAAAATGTAAACAAATATAATATAAATGGTAACAAATTCAAAATGTTCATTTACATTTTACTTTTTTAAAATAAGGAATTTATTATTAATTATTTGTGAGTAATGAAGCCCTAAATAATATATCAATGTTAAATCTGTAAAATAAATAGAGCGTTTGGTATTTGCAGAACAGCTTAATTAAAAACAGTTTTTCATCATGTAAAGTGCAGATTGAATAAATAAGCAGTTAGAGAGTGAAAGAGAGAGAGATGACAGGAATGTGAAAGAGAACGAGCGCAGGGTAACGTGCATGCAGATGGGTTAAGCTTGCGCTGGCTCGTCTCTGAGGGGGATCGCTGAATGTGCGTGTGTTTGGGGGGGCACCCCTGCGCTCGATCAGCACCTGCTGCTCTGTCTGTGATTGTGGGAAAACACAGTCCCAACAGTCAGCAGGACCCCCAACTACAACACCTTGCGGATCATTTATGTGCATTGAAATAGGATTAAGAGTGTTTAGAATGAACCAGCTGTACTGTGGTGTTTAACTCTCTTTTGTTCTGTTTTTTTGTTGCCTCTGCAGATACACTAGCAGAAATTGCCATAGAGAAACCTCAGGCAGATCAGTGCTACTCCACCCAACGGCTGCCCCCCATCTCTTACACCGGCCGTTTCACCCTCGAACCCGCCACCAACTGCAGCAACAGTCTGTGGGCTGAGCCTCTGTTTAGCCTGGTGAGTGGGCTGGTGGGCATCAACCCACCCCCCACCTCCATAACATCTTCCAGCTCTCAGGCAGCTGCCCCCTCTTCCTCTGCTCAGTCTTCCATCACCTCCTCCTCTTCCTCAGCCACGTCCAGCGCCAGCCTTAGCTGCTCTGTCCACCAGAGTGAACCCAACCCCATCTACTCAGCTGCACCCACCTACTCCAGCGCCAGCCCTGACATCTTCCCAGAACCTGGTCCAAACTTTCCCACCACGGTGGGCACCTCACTTCAGTACCCCGCTTCAACCTACTCGAACAGCAAGGCCAGCAGCTTCCCTGTGCCAATGATCCCAGACTATCTGTTTCCCCAGCAGCAAAGTGAGATCAGCTTGGTGGCCCCCGATCAGAAGCCCTTCCAGACACAAGCAGGTCAACAGCCGTCTCTGACGCCGCTGTCCACCATTAAGGCCTTTGCCACCCAGACCGGTTCTCAGGACCTGAAAAGCGTCTACCAGTCTCAGCTCATCAAGCCCAGCCGTATGCGCAAGTACCCCAACCGGCCTAGCAAAACACCCCCACACGAGCGCCCGTACGCATGCCCCGTGGAGACCTGTGACCGTCGCTTCTCACGCTCTGATGAGTTGACACGTCACATCCGCATCCACACGGGCCAGAAGCCTTTCCAGTGTCGCATCTGCATGCGCAACTTCAGCCGCAGCGACCACCTGACGACCCACATCCGCACACACACAGGCGAGAAGCCCTTTGCCTGCGAGATCTGCGGCCGCAAGTTTGCCCGCAGCGACGAGCGCAAGCGCCACACAAAGATCCACCTGCGGCAGAAAGACAAAAAGGCAGAGAAAGGCGTCACCAACGTACAGAGCACAGTTGCCAACGTCTCCATCTCAGCTGCCTCTCCAGCATCCAGTTACCCCTCTCCTATCACGTCTTACCCCTCCCCAGTGTCCTCCTTCCCCTCCCCTGTGAATTCCTGCTACTCCTCACCTGTCCACACCTCTTACCCCTCCCCTTCCATTGCAACCACCTACTCCTCTGCAACCAGCACCTTCCAGACACCAGTGGCCACCTCCTTCCCCTCCTCAGTGGCCAGCAACATCTACAGTTCTCCTGTCACCACCCCACTGCCTGACATGCAGGCTGCTCTGTCCCCACGGACAGCAGACAGCATCTGCTGAGACTTCCACCACCGCAGACCTCTAACCTCCCCAGCTCAAAACAGAAAGCATCAGTGACTTTTAACTCCCCTCTGCAAGAAGCACTTTTCTCTCCCAAAATGGTCCAGTTACAAAACAGTCAAAGACTCTGCAAAGACATTTGTAAACAAAAGGGATTTTTGTGTCATTGTGCCCCTTTCAAATTTTGTCCTTTCAAACGAGGCGTTTAAGACTTTCAAATGACAGACAAAAGCAACAGGCTTTAGCACACTGTTTGTAAGACTGTGCATGCACAGACGTACTTGCAACGCAGAAAGATTAAAGGACATTAATGGTGTAATCGAAGTCTGTGGACTTCAGGCTGAGACGTTTGACTCGACAGGTGTACAGTTACAAAAGACATTTGAATAATATACATAAGCTACAGTATAAGTATATTGTGCCATGTTTCCTCTTTGTTTTTACTTTTTAGTACCATTGTTGTGAAAATTGATTTCAATATTTGCATTGTATTATTCTAAATTGAGCAGGGCCATATTTTATAAGATACATTCTGTATTATGTAGTAAAAATGCTGTGGTAAGTTCTTGACTTTGTTTGACTAGAAGCACTTAAGTACTCTGACGCATGTGGAAGCGTGATGTTTGTTTTCTCTTATTTTGTAAATATCATCCGCTGGTACGATCTTTCTCTTTCTCAAATGTGACGACAAAAATCTGCTAAACGGAGGAAAAACATCAGAAAAGAACCAACCACAAATTGTCAATTGTTTTGGTGCCTTTTGTGAAGCTTTGCAGATGTTTTGACAGATATCAGCGTGTAGATGTTTTGCATCTAGCCTTAAGGTGGAAGGGAATTTTTTCGTTTCTTTTTTCTATATTCAGAAAGTCATTTCAAGGATGAAGGGAATGGATATGAGGGCACTGCATTTCTTTGGGATGTAAGCAAAAAAGAAAACTATAGACTATATTTTTGTAAGGAAATGTACATATCTACATCTTGAGGAGTTGGAATGCTGTAGTTACCTACTGAGTAGGCATGGGATTTTTTTGTATGTTATTTACATGCGGTCCATTATTTTGTTGTTATTTTTATTTTGTATTTGTGTTTGTTCAAAAAAGTGACTGTTTATGGCTTTTAAACACATTGAATGCGCTTACTGCCAGTGGGATATTTGGTGTACAAGATATCCTTCAAGAACAGAAATATAAATAAAACATAAATATATAAATATATACGATGAAGCTCTGTCGTGCTTTTCATTGCTTAGCAACACGTTTGTGAAATTTCACATGTCTCTTTGAATTCTGTATTACAGAGTGAACGCACATACAGTATCTTTGCATATTAAAAACTATTTACTATAATACCGTATGCAGCTATTACTGCAAGTAAACAACATTTTAATTAATAAAACACTTCCTCATACACATTGCAATACAAGTTCATATTAAAATGTTATGGGATTAAAACAACAAAGTAGTTTCCTGCAATGATTCATTTTAATTGCTCAGACTAGCAATGAAAAAGTTTTACCTTAATACTGTGTACAAAGTTTTAAAATAGGGAATTTATTTTAAAGTTTTACAATTAGGATCCTGCTTAGCTTTCAAAGCATCCAAACTTTCAATCAAACAAATCAAATCACGTCTCACATAAAGAAATATCTCAAATCAAACTGCAATATAACCCAGAGCAAAAAAAGAAAAGAAAGAAAAACAGAATTAATAAATAAAATCAACTTGACATCAAAAAACATACGTACTGTTGCATTCTTTTGTTCAGAAGTTCGGGAAGCTGAGAAGCCAATCATTGAGTTGATATCCCAGATCAGATTGTCTCTCTTTATTACTTATCAAAAGAGCTGCTGGGTGTCATGAGAATATGTTATCAAAAGATAGCATGTACAAGTGTGACTGGATGCGCTCGGGGCTTAATTATACATAGATGGCAATCTTGTACAATCAGTCGACACTAATAAGACACTCTTGTAATGGGCTTCCATGTCTATTGAGTTTGTCAGGGGAAGAAAGTCTCAATATCGAAGTTGCTTTTAAAAGTAACTCAGCTTTTACGCTATTGTGTGCTTTACCTTCCTACATGAGAGCCTTTATAAAGAGAAAAATAATAACCTGCTCATACTAATTTCTGTGCCACCATAAAGATCAAATAAAATGACGCTCTCTTTTTCTCGCTCTCTCCCACCGTCTTGGCATCCTTACACACTTTGTGTGCTCGTTACAGCTCGGTTAAACTCTCTTGTCAGAGAAGATACCAGCTGAACAGATTTAATGTGACAGGAATTGTGGGTGCATACGCAAATGTGTGGTGTGTCTATAGATTTATTTCCTCGACTATCACAGCCAAAAGCTGAAAACCAGGTTGTTGCAGCTGCAGAGCAACACCATTTAACCATATGAGCAAACAGCTGAGAAAGAAATGATTTCTCTTAAGCTACGTTGATAATCAGTCAAATTGGAGCACTGCTCGACACATTAAACCTCAGACCTACAGGGTGTGTCAGGAGTCCTGGGATGGAAAAATTGGCTTGTGTTTGCAAAGGGGGACTTTCCCAAACTGAGGCAATATCAGCACAAAAGATGAAGCCACAAACAGCACCACATCCAAACGCAGCTAAAAAGGCATGAAAACTGTGAGACAGAGTGAGTCAAAGGGAAAGAACAACACAAAAGAAAGTAATTAGGGTAATTGGTCTCATAATCCCAAATTGACTCTCTACAAATGTCTTTAGCCAAAGTCGTTGCCTGAATCAGACCCAATGAATCACAATGAAAGAAACCTGGTGTTCTTACACACCTCATTTTTGACAGGATCACCGTGATGGACTTTTGTACTTACTCTACATTCTTCTACTGAAAGCCCCCCCTCTCCTCAGCTAAGAAGATCTTCTGCAGCTAATGGACCACCTGCAAAAACTGCTGTTATACCAACATCATCTTTCTGGTGAAGCTGGTTGAAGGAAATTATGGTGGTTAAAGGTACAGCAAAAAATATTTCATTATTTGCTCACTAGCATGTCTTTCTATATATGTATGCTGTTGTAGTTTTTGTGGTACAAAGGAGGAGAAAGTTTAGAAGAATCATTTCGCAGCTCTTGTCAAACAACAGTTTATAATGAAGAGGGCTGTCAAACTCACGGATAAAAATAATTCATATTACTCATGCAGTATATAACTCTTCTGGAGCAATATAATTGCTTTGTGGGAGGAACAAACCAAAACTGGATTGTGTATTAACCAAATGCAATGTGTCATTTTGAACAATTCTTCAAAAATGTCTCTTTTGTGTTGCACAGGCATAAAACACCATGTGGATGAGTAATAATGTAAGTGAATAATGACAGAATTTTCATGTTTGGTTGAACTTTAAGCTTGTGGGTGAGACACCAGCATCCAATGGCCGTTTCAGCAAACTTATTTACTGTGTGTCCCAACAGAGATATGAATATAAAAAAATAAAACATTTTTAAAACACCAGGAAAAGTGACGCAGCAGCTTGGCAAATATAAATCCAACAAACTCCATTATGGTTATTTTGCTAACATCTTTTCATTTCTACACTACTGGCTAATTTTAATGCTAAAACACTCAGACGTAGTTTTGCTCTGAAGCATCTGTGATAACAAACCACAAACCCCAGAACAGTGGTCATTTAACAAGACAGTTTCATATTCAACAAGCGTCACACGGTGCTACGCTAGCCGCGCACTAGCATCATCTGAAGACTCCGCAGGAAAGCGGGAATTGAAAACGCTGTCACACAGCAAGTTTAAAGTCGAATGTGCCCCTCACACCCGACTTGAGAGGAGAAAGGAGCTCTTTCAAGTGTGCTGGATGTGTTGATAATGTTTTCCCTTTGGTGGCTTTTGTAGAGACTTAGTTGCTTTTGCTCGTATCAAAGTCGACCGGCTGACACTCAGTGTTGGAGAAAGCGAGAGACGGAGAGAGACAGGCAGGAGAATGCACGACTTATTTCCCCACTCGTCGACTCACAATAAAGCCACCTCACCAAATCTCCCATGAGCCTCCACTTCAAGGCCGTTGCCTGTTAAAATAAGTGTTTGTTCTTCTATTCTTTTTGGACCTTTTAGGGGGGAGTGTGGAAAGGCAAAAATGAAAGAGAAAAGACGTGTGCTGGTTCTCTGTGGTTCTCGTTGTCTGGCTCTCCATCCCTGTGCCCGGTTAAACAGCATATGCTAATAGGCTCCCTCCATTTCTGATGCAAGGTCCGTATGCATCTCGTTCTCTCTCTTTCTCTCTCTGTCGTTTTCTCCCTTTCATCAGCTACAAATGCTTTCTTATTGCATCTTTGCCCTCAGGCCTTTTAAGATCTCTTTTTGAAATATGCCGTTTGATAAGCACATCATTGGTTAAGTCCCCACAGTGATTAGGGCTTGACTTTAATGTGCGGGCGACAGAGAATCGAGATAGAGAGAAAAAGAGGGAGAGAGAATTGATGATGTTGAGGCATGAAGCTTTCTCTTCTCAGTTCTCAGTTCTGCTCACCTCTTCACATGAGATACACGAGGATATTCTTCACATCAGACTCTCATGTCTGTACTATTAAAAATGATGACGCATATGGAAAGTTGTTACCAGAAAGTATATTGGTTAAGAACAATTCAATTAAATTTGCTTAGCTGTTTAGAAACTTGCCACCACTATGGTTGGGTGTTCTAGGTGGTTGCTAGGGTGTTGCTAAGCTTCTGTGCAAGGTATCAGTAATGTCTGTGACACATAAGGAAAAAGTTGAATTCTTGGAGTTTGTTTAAATCCTGAACTCTGAGCAATGGTAATACACATCTTGCCTTTTCCCTTGATAAAACACTAAAATCATTCATTGACTCATAAATTCCTCCTACAAAATTGCCCTTATGTTAAAATGTTGCAACTGCCTATCTAGATAAAAATAATCACATACATACATTAAATGTAGACTCTTACTGAACAAGCACACACTTGTTCAATGGCTCATCAGTAATATATTTCCTATCTGTCAATGGGGCATTTGCTGTTATGTGAACGGTAGCAGCTGCTACTACGAGCTGTCCACACCGGTCGTGACTAATATACAACATAAAGCAGTTTTCCTCCTGCAGGGTTTGTATTACACAGTAAAGTTATCCATCTGTTATATAAAGGTGTTCCACGCTGGGCAACTTTTGAGGCACTAATGTAGTTTTTGGAAACAGACATCAGTTTCTGCAGACGCATTATTACTCAAGTTTAAAACTCTCAGCCCCACCTTGATTTAATTTTTAAGAGATGCTGCCTGGGAAAACTGGAAAAAAGTTGCTTGTGTGTGATGTGTATTTAAAAATTCAGCTTTCAAATTAAAGACCAAGTTTACAGATCTTGCACAAGTTTCTTGAAGTATTCAGTCGGAAAGCAGATAAATAACAGGTATCTCTCAATTGCTATTCAAACACGATTTAAAAAGCAATTCAAAACTAAACTATTGAAGATCTCACATCACCCACACATTTGCACTAATACTCTGTGTTCAGGTCTTTGACCTGCATTTGGTTTAAAGCAACATTGATAAACACAGTGTCACGATAGTCAAGTGGTTTTGATTCAAGTGTTTATTGTACAAAAGTAAACAAAATGTTCTTGGAATCAAACATTGAACATTTCTTAATCAGTTTATTAGTGTTTTTAAAAGTGTTTTTAATTTCTGATTTCATGCTCTTAGAAGCCAAAAATTCCCTGCACAAAATCATTTTCATTCGTGTTATATGTAAACATGTGATTTATGTAGCCTGTATCATATTTACTTTAGGGTAACAGCATGTAACAGACTGTCCATGTTCTGTCCATCAAAACAAAGAGTTTGAACACAATTAAATGTCAACAATAAAAGACAAGCATTTCACTTCTCTTTAAAAAGTCAATTAGCCTGTTTATTTTGCTATACACAGTTGGTTAGTTGCATGTTATTATATTTGCATTTAGCATTGACGTGTTAATCACAGTGACACCGCTGGTGTATTCATGATGGATTCTCAGCTCCCATTAACATGACTGCAATTTACTCTCACTGCTCAAATTAATCAAGATTTCATATTTCTCCTCATAGTAAGACTGGTGATCCGCTGTAGGTCAGTATCAGTCAATACAGTGATTGAGCTGAGCGTGTCATCATTCATGACATCATGCACTCTGCTGCACGGGAGGACGGTCACACATCTGCTAGAAACACACGGAAAGATCAGAGGCTGAAGGTGCATCTGTAATGTTGTGACTGTATTAGAATTTAATTGAAGAAAATAGAAACATTTAAAGGTTGCAGAATTGGAAACATCTTAAAACATCTGAAGTTGTGCAGATTCCTGGACTGCGTGTCGTGCTGCTGGTCTGGGGAAGATCTGGGCAGAACGTTCCGGCACTTTCCCGCATGTCCTGTGTCATTTTACACCTGCTGCACGTTTCTGCCAGTGATGTCACTTCACTTCAGCCGTAACACACAACACCTGCCAATTACAGTGAGAGCAGTTTCACACCATTGTGCTGACACCTGCCCTGACGCACACAAACACACACACACGCGGCACAGCCAACTGTCCATCTGTGTTTTACTGTAAAATAACCCCTCCAGTCTCCACTTCCTGCTAGATATTGACGTATATTCAGACATTTACACACGTCCTGTTATGCTTTTTCACTTTTCAGCATTAGTGTGTTTCTGTTTAAGTTTAAAATGATCTGCAACGTTACACTCAACGTTCAATGCGAACAGAGATTTAACTGAAAGAGTTGTTTATGAACTACAACAAACAGCTCGTTGGGACTACAACAAGTTTTTTCTGGATTATATGATGTCACAACATCCAGAAGTCAGATAAACCCGCCTCTGTGAACATGCAAAAAAGTGAAAAAAAAAACAGTTCCTGCAGTAAAGTGTTGTTGCCATGCTGACGAAACATTATCCAATCAGAGCCCATTTAGTATTTCAGAAGGCGGGTTTCACAGAACCAGGAACACAACAGCACATTTTGACAGACAGAGAACAGAGTGTGTGAAAAATGATGTGTATTTTAAACAATAAAGCATGAAACCCTCTTGTAGTGCATCCAAAACCCAAATCAAGACTTAACAGAACCCTTTCAATCACTGTGATCAGGTTCTGATGTGATTTGTTTTGTGATTTATCATGCAGGTGAAAGAAAATGCATGTGTGAATGTTACACAAGAGCTGCAGGTCTGACCTGCGAGTCGCAGCTTTGAGCCGTCACAGATGCATCATTTGTTAGGTAACGCCGTCATGCGTGTGAACTTTAGCTGTGATAAATAATGCAATAAGTGATATGAATGAAACATTACACTTACACAAGCAAACAATGGCTTCCTGCATGCTAACATCACTGAAAATGAGACGCCATTAACAGTGATGAGCACTTCATCAACGCAAGCCAGACGAGAAAGCAGCGTGAAAATGAGGAATACTTTTCTACGTAATGAGACGTATATCTGTCAGACGTGATGTAAAACAGCCATCAAAGCCGACCTTATACATTCTGTAAAGAGACGTTCTATCGTCATGCATGTTGTTTATATATTTCATGGCATTTCTTACAAGCTTTAATTAGTGTTTTGTCTAATATATCATCTAAAATGCATAAAATCTCTGCTATGAAAAACGACTGACAAAAACAACTGCTCAGTTTAGCAAAAATACAAACACACTAAAATAAAAACGGGTGGAATGAAAGAGCGCAGACAAAAAAAGGTCATTTTTTCAGTAAAAATACAGATGTGCTGTGATTCTGCAGAAAGGTTAACTCTACTCTTCTGACTGTATTAGTAATATGTTGTATCTGAACACATATCTAGGGATTATAGTTTCTGGCTGTTGTTTTTGCGTTGTTGAGTAAAGTTGTTTTCTTTGCCATCGTTGCCACAGGCGTCCTCGCAGGGATGCAAGAGTGGGAATTCAAAAACTGCTCAGTGACAGTCTTTATAATAAACACGGCTACAAGAGAGCCTGAAAAGCAAGTGAATACTGCCGTGTTTACATAGCTGCAAGGTCACGCATCAGCACAACGCAAGGTGAGCAAACCAGGGCAGTGTGGTTCTGAAAAGTACCTGATCTATTAAACAGACAGAATGGAAGCGGACCATCATGTTTGTGTGTGTTTTCACAAGTCAAAATGCCTGGCACCCTTCACTTCGTGCTCGCTGCATGCTTGTCTTTGAAACAGTGAAAGAAGCTGGTGGTATTTTTAGGATCCTTGTGATGAGGTGGAACCAATCTCTTTTCTCTATGGAGGCTGATGTCACCGGGGTGCGTGGGCATGTGGCAGGGATGCTGGGCTACCTGCTGTGAAAATGTGTAGTCTCTTACCACCCAGAAATTAGAGCAATACAAATTACATACTAATACAGGCAGTTCAGAACCCAGCAAACTGCAGAACATTGACCAGTGAAGATATGTTCAGTGCTGCCTACAAGATCTCACATCTTTATGGATTTTATAATGGCAACACCACATAAATACATTTAATCATTTTACAAAGCGTGTTAACATTATAGATGGCAATGGATTTGCAGAACTGATATAGGTTCTATAGGTGAAGGCCTCAACTCAACGTCCATGTCATCCATTTTATATACATATTAGATTTTTTAACACAAAATGTATAGAATGTATGTGTATATATATGAAGTATAGAATGTCTAATACTATCTTTTATTTATGTGTTCTTTTATTTATGTGTCTTTTTACATTTACACTATTTAGACTTGAAACTATAAAACTTAAAACTGTGAACTAAAGTTTGGGCTTAACACACGTTGCTCCAGTATATACAAAAATATAACACAAAAATATTGGTTGAAATATAATATATTATTTTTATTAGACTGACTATGAATAAACTTTGTTTCATATTGTTGTAATGCATTCTGGGATTGCCTATAGGACACACACAAAGCTGTCCTAGACTTTTAGACTTTTTAAATCAGATCAGACTTCAGAGTGCACTAGAAAAGCTGTCTTTGTAGGGAGCTTAGTGTGTTTTGGAACAGAACTGGTGTCTCCAATCACATACCAGCAGATCAGTCACACCAATCCACTCTCTACAGCTCATGTTATTTGTTTAATCATTATGGACTGTATATGTACATATAGATCAAACATATGTCCATGTCCAGCGTTTACACAGGGGTCAGTGCGCACACCGACCGGAGCATGTTAAGTGTTAATGTAAAACATCTCATGTGCTTTTAAACATGTTACTGTCCATTACCGCCACACTCATGTGTATTCACAAGCCTAACCTGCAGCTATTTCAGGTTAAACACAAAATCACTAGAGGAGAAAAGAGAAAAACCCACTTTCCCTAAAAACCTCGATGCTGGTGCTCATTACGCCGTTCAGCGTGATTGGATTACGGACCCGGTCTGTCAAGCAGCCGTGCCGCTATAAATACACGATAACCCCATAACCTCCCCACTTCTAACCCGCACGGTTCTCTGCCTCTAATGTACGTGAAGCCTCGGATAATTGCGTCGGATTACAAAAGAGTATCTCGCCGGTATTTTCCCCTCTCTCCCCGCTGGAAACGCGGCCTCTGTTAAGTGTCATTCACACCGGCGCGCTACGGCTCAGCCGCGGACCCCGACGCGCGCTAATAGAGACCCATTGTGCGTAATGACCCTCTGATCCACGCTGTTACTCCATCCGGTTCAACAGGGTAAAAGCTCACATCACAATATAAATGAGCTTCATGCTTTTACCCGGCGGCTCCAGGCTTTCTCCACTGGCGTGTGTTGGCCTTTGAAGTAGATGTAACTTATCGGCCCTTTATAATGTCCTCAGGAATTTTGGTATTGCATGCTAAAAGAAGTGATTTTAAAAGATGTTCAGCGTGCATGTCACTCTTTGACACATTTTACACAGCTGAGAGGTTTGCAAAAGGTCAGAGTCTATACAGATGTTTACACGGCCTCCCTAAAGAAGCGACACGGGCGTGAGATGCTGAATTTGGGTACAAAAACGCTGGATCTGAAAGAGGTGAAATGTAGTTTATATGGTCATGAGGTAGTTTTCTGTAGTTATGAGATGCAACTCTGCACTCAGAAATCTAATTCATGTGACTGTTTACTTTAATGGAGCACAACTTCCCTTTCAGACTCTCATCAAAAGTGCAGTGACATTAATGGATGTCAAAAAGCAATTATCAGCATATGCTGAGGTTGAAGAGGTAAGTGATAAATGCATTCTTAGATACACACACACACACACACACATACACACACAATGCTTTTTTAGGTGCAGTGTGTAATTTCTCGCCATTAGCAGAATTGAACTGAACGGCAAAAAAAGCCATGACATTTTTTGAACTATTTCCTCCCCAACCAATTCCTCTGTCTTTTATTGGTGGGACAAACAGATAGCTCCGCCCCAACCTCTTGTCATTGGTTGACTCCACACTGTTATGTAAAACACTGTAGTATTTATGCTCTTCTGGGAAATCAGTCGAATGGCTTTACTTATAGTTGTCTCTCCGCATTAATCTGCAATAGGAGAAAGTATTTTACAGTAACATGCACACATCACCATTAAACCTGATTTTGTTCAATTGTTTAGATTGCTTTTCTAATTCTCTGACATCTGTCAGGTCGTAAAACACTGTCCTGCAGCTGAACCTCATCTGCACTTCCACAGGGGAAATTCCCGTTCCTCCACTCTGAGGAATGCTGGCAATTCAGACGTGTCCCAGGAACACACTGTAAAGACCCGGACAGTCTCACTGAGTGACATCACTTCCTGTGGGATGCACATTATTTACTGCTTGACACTAAGCCAAGCCGTGTGTGTGTGTATTATTTAAGTCCTGCTGTTCACACACATTAACAATCTATGTAAAGATGCCTAAAGGGGACAAATTGAAGCTGCAAAATTCTTCAAATCAGTCCTAATGAACCACATGGCATGTAATTAATGCTATCTTTATATGTTAATATGAATTTCAGCCTGCAACCAACAAGCAACAAAACTATTTGTCAGTAGCTTGGTTTCTATTTCTGCCTTTTTAATTGGATAGCTCGGCCACAGAGAAATCTCATTGGTCAAACATCATGTTTCGCATTGCAGAAACATCAAACAGCAGATACAATCTAAATTGTTGTGCTGAAAACTGACTTGTTGCTGGAAAGTTTTGTCTCAGTTATGCGAACAGTCTCCAAATAATGACAGCAGATGTCACAGCTCAGTGACAGGGGTCCTCACAAGACAGCTGGTCCAGATTCAAACATTGCAACAGAATTGAATCAGCACGCCTGAGACCCAGTCTCACTCAAACTACATCACAAGCATTGAAATCCTGGAGTTTATGGGAAGAAACCTGCTTGTTTTAATGCCAAGATGCACAACCTAGTCTGAAGAACAGATTTATGGTGCAATGGGAAAAGTAATATGGCCTCATGAGATATATTTCACCCTGTTTCATATGTTGACCAAGTAGGACATGTTTCTGGATCTTGTTTACAAGAATTTAGAAATGTTGAAA
Source organism: Ambastaia sidthimunki (assembly GCA_036877625.1). Taxonomy (NCBI): domain Eukaryota; kingdom Metazoa; phylum Chordata; class Actinopteri; order Cypriniformes; family Botiidae; genus Ambastaia; species Ambastaia sidthimunki. The sequence continues at coordinate 22,462 of JAZGTK010004680.1, forward strand.
ACAATAAACACCCTTTTTTAAACTAATAGGTTACCAAATAAACAAAATACATGAACGTTTGATGTAAGAGTAAAGAGTAATGCTCAAATCACATTTCAGAAGGATTCTCTCCATGTGGATTTCTGTACATCCGCTTTTTGGCCAATGAAAATTGTTGTTCATCTAAATAAACTAGAAACAAAGACTGATTTCGTCAAATCTACCTGCAATTATCAGATCTATGTATAGAATCACATAAAACTTTGACAAAAGAGTCCTTAAAACACACACACACACACACACACACATGTTTTTCCTGACGCTTGATGCAGCAACGACACCCTGTTCAGGAACGGTGGCATTCCTGGAGGGACTGTGGGTGGAAGGTGACTGTTGCTGTCTGTCACAATAATGAATGTTATGGTGTTTAAACTTTATTGTTCATCATCTGTGTGCGGCTGAGAACTATCACAGTAAATTCAGAATGTGTGTGTGTTGATGTCTGGATGTATGTTATGAATTTACAGAATATGGATGTCTGATTATCTACCCTGATGTCTGCAGCACATCCTTTTGCATTGTGTGCAAACACACACTCATTCATCATTCCTCCTTTTGCTATATGCAATCAGAGCAGGTGTATGGACTTACATGTGTCTCACACACACACACACACACACACACACTCATATTTATGGTATTTAAATTGTCTCAATGTGCATCTGTGCCTCTATAGCAATATTTTGTATTATTAAACAAACACCTGCTATATTTATCTTTGTATGCTTTATGTAAATCTTGCCAGGAATTATGGGGCTTCTAAAGTTTTGTTGAAATTATACAAAGACTGTTCTGGTATGTAATATGTACCAGATTCACATACTTAAAAAAACACTGAAAAGTCCCACACACATCTGTGCTTATATTATAGGATAATAATAATATTACCTTTTATTTTCTGAATCAATACCAAAATCCGAAACATTAAAATAAACATACAGTTACATTCAAGCCCTTCAGAACTGTCAATCTCTGTATGACTTAATGACAGTTAATGCTGATGTGACTTAAATATTATGTCTGTGATTCTGTGCAGCTATTTCCTTTCTGCAGAGGAACCAACCCAACACCAGACTGGAGAAACATCTGTTCTGTTTCAGTGTAGTGTAGAAGGTCAGATGTTGTCCTGCACAGGAGCTGATAAGGTAATACAGCCTCCTATATGAAAATCTTCCATTAGGACCAGCGGTCTGTACGGTCTACAGCTGTCAATAGACACGCTCGGCTTTTAGTAGCTGTAGACTTTCTCACGACACCATTTCAGTAACTTAATAAAGCAACAAGCCAGAGAGTCTGTGTGTTACAGCCGTTTAACCACGAGTATCAGCTGCTCAACACATTCATCCAATCAAGTCTGAAAAACACGTTACGTCATGTAAAAATACATGAATTTAGCAAATCATACAGTGACTTTCTGTTCTTGCTGAAATAAAACAGTTTATTTGTTATTAATTCTTTTTT
>JAZGTK010004681.1:0-23959 GCA_036877625.1 Ambastaia sidthimunki
TTGAATTACAATTATTGGAGGAGAATCACATCCCCTTTGCCAAGGGGAGTCTCTCTGTAATGGTGACCCCCTCTTCTGTCTTCAGCTCTTCTGATGAAGTGCCCTTAATGCACATATAATGAAGGTTTCATTGAGCCTCAATGGCTTTTCTTCAAGGAGTTACTTATGACTGTGTTGTTATTGCATTTCTGCTCAGAGGGTTAAGAAATTACTAATCCGTTTCTCTATGCGGCTTCTCTATGAAGCCTAGTTCAGCACAAGGAATTATGGGTAGTTGCAAGTAGACACAAATTGTAGAGCACGGTGATGGCATATTCACTGAGTCCTTTCAGAGAAGGAGGGAGAGAGGAGAAAGGCACATCTGAAAGGAGAGAGGCACATTAGAAAATTGAACAGCTTGCTTATGAATATTAATTAGGTGATGTAATGTTTACCAAGTAGTGCTAGTCATAGATTCATTAGTTAATTACCACTTGCATATCATTCAGTTAACTGTCAAAGCGGTGGATTGGCAGAGGTTTCTGGTCTTAAAGTCGTTTATCTTATGCATCCAGCTTAATTTTTTCCTTCACATGGTGGCCAAGGCTTTCATATAGTATCATGATTGTTTCCCAAAAGGGGGTGAGGGGACATGTCCCCCTCAGCTATAATGCTTTCTTTGACACCAAGTGAGCATGTGAATAACTATTTAGGGTTTGAGACGAAAGTGTGTAAAGTAACTAACAAACAAATGTTGTGGTCTTATTAATTCTCTTTTGCCCTAAGACTCACAATAAAAGGTCTCACAATTTCCTGTCTATACCATTATGTTCTCACACACTTTCTCATAAATTTAAGTCTGTAACCACTAACAGTCTCTTTGTGCACCTCTACACGTACATTTTTTAAAAAATTATTATTCAGTTTAGCTATTTTAATTTTTTTCTTGCTTTTTTACATTTATGCATTTGACAGGCACAAGTTGTCATAAGAGAACTGAGTTGTTTCGAGTCTTTGTACACAACTCATTTGTGGTTTTTGAACATATGTAATATTTAAAGCATTACTATTTCATACGTTTAACGTAATTAAAATCTTTATTTCTGCTAAAACAACAGGCAAAATCACTTTGTCATTGAAAGGCCAAGATTAATTTGCTGGAACCTGGTGCTTTCATGTCATTATAAGAGTGAAAGAAGTCTACTGAACTGTCTTTTTTTATACAGCGAGAGACTTCTGTCTTTGTAGCCTTTGAGTGTGTTGATATGGTGAATCATTAGGCCTGGTGCTTTGCCTTTGATGGTCTGTTTTTTCTTTTTTCATCTGATCCAAAATCTCTAAGGAAAGAGAAAACCTATTTTCTTTCACAACCCTTTATGCCTTCAGTGAAGTGGAGAGCAACGACAATGGGAAATTGGCAGATGCTGGTCATGCCACTCAGACATCAATGTGAACAGATTCAGGCCTGCTGTATCTTTATATCGAAAAAGATTGTTACAAGGTTAGCCCTGCGAAAGCTATTGAATTGAATGCATGATGCATTGTTTATTCCCTCTCTATTTTATTTTTATATCTCTTTTCTCTGTTAATTGCGAGCCGTTAGTTCTCTAATAGGATTGTCAACCACCAAGGAGTACAGGCTTTAAAGAAATGCTTTCCAGTTGAAATGTGCCTTTGAGCGCTGATTTTCCAGGGCTTTCCTGCTTCACTTTTAAGCTCGATCCAATTCGCAAGCTCTTTCAATGTAACTGGGATACAAATCCATGCCACTGCAGCTATCAGAGGCCCGCAATGAGCATGAAAAAGTGGCATTACATCTTGCTCTTTTCGTAGGGCCCTTTCAAGCTTATTCTGGAATGGAGGGCCCATCCGTTGCAGTGCAGCCCACATCGGCCTGCCAAGAGTCTCTGTTACTGGGATTCGTCATAGAGGAGTTGCAAAACCTCAGGCGAGACAATGCTAGCGGCCTTCGTTTTCATACCGCCCAAGCTGTTTCTATCTTATCACTAAAACGCCTTTGTCATGCTAGCATCTGCCGTAGCGCTCGCTCGAGGCCAGCTCTTAAAAATACAGGGGGAGAAAACGTAAAAAAGTATCGAGAGTATCCACCAGGGTGATTTTCTAGTTAGCCGGCATGTCCTCTTTAATTTTTAGCTGTCCAATTCTTTCAGGTCCCAGCGTTCTGGTGATAGTTTCATTTTCACCACGGTGTCTTAGCGCACCAATGTACGTGAGCGATAATCACCCCAGTCGAAAGCTTCTGTTGTGCTTTGGCTCTCGTGTGAAGTTACGCCTGCACCATCTCTGCGCCATTCACCCTCCTGTAGGTTACCACAAAAGAAACACATTTGCAAACTTCCCCTGCAATTTCCCTTTGCTTTTGTTACAAGAGTGAAAATCACATTCAGTTGCTTCACAGCAGAACCCGGAGGTTCTTTAGTGATGGTTCAGAAATAGAAAGACATGTCTATGTCAATAGTACCTCACTGCTTTCACTTTACAGTATTACTGTAACACCACAGTATTAACATTAACTGTATGTAGTGCCTCTTAAACAAAAACAAGACACTTGGCTGACCAAAACATACAGTAAATACAGCAAACATAATTTGCACATGAATGTTTCAATTAGCTAACGTCTAATTCCTGCAATGTCACGCAATTCAAAATATAGCATCTAGAAGTTAAAAATAACCAGTTTAATAGTGTATTTCCCATTATTTGGATGTGATTGAGGGCAGCCATGTACTGTATATCATGTCATTTATTCCAGGGCCCAGCGGGGAGTCGGCAGATCCTGATAAGCCAAGCCATGGAGCTGCTGTTTGGGCCAGACATCTCCAATGTGCATCTGAAAAGGGGAAACCCATAAAAAATAATGACGATTTACGAGCATATTTTCAAGGGTCTGCAGAGAGGGGAAACTATGTTTGAGATTTTAATTGAAAGCAGGAGAAGCCTCGGGCCTCTATCCACATACTGCAGAAGTATAGAGAGAACTCTACAGTACCTACCTCAAACAGGTTTGGAGAGCAACACATTAGTTTATATACATGTTTTACATATAATTTAAAAAATAAATATTTCATTTTAATTGTTTTAATTGAGGGCACTGCTAATGTGAATAATACTACATAATTGCATGATCACAATGTGTGACTTTAAAGGTATATGGAAAAGCTATAAAATCTTACATACATCTTAAATAATGTTTACATTTTTTTTTATTTAAGACAGAAATATACTACAGTTGCATGCTAATAAACTCAACAACAACAACAATAATCAGTATTATTACAATTATATAGTGATTGGTATTGAGTTTGTATAGTTTCAAGAGCAATGAAAATAAACCATTTCTTAACCATTTTGACTAGTGGAAAATGGGAGAAATGGAGTCAGCTCTGTTCAGTCTAAACCTCCACCAGCAGCTTTAAGCTCTCGGTGAACTAAATCAGGGGCAACCCAGAAAGGAGAGGCATACAGATATAAAGGGCAAAGGTGTACAGATTAGGATGGATGCAGCACAGTCTTAATCAAACCAAATGATGGCACAGAGGCTAGACAGCTAACATATGGGCTTTTCATCAAGGGGAAGAGTGCACCCGGTAAATGGACCTGTTACCCTGTTAATTTATGGCTTATGCTGGCCAGAGCGTGCTGCGGGTCTTTGATGGAACACCTGCAGTGAAACAGTATCTTTACTGCTCTGCGCAGAAACTCAAGCCAGCCTGAAGGCTAGTTCCATGTTCATGCAAGGAGATATAAGTGTGTGTGTGGGTGTGTGTGTGTGTGTGTGTGTGTGCGCGTTCAGTAACGTGTGTGTGGGCTGACAGCCAGACGTGCCACTTCATGTCTTTGAAGATTATTAGAGGTGGTGGTAGTCAGCAGAGCACGAGGTACTGGTTTAACACTGATGTCATGCTTGCCTGCGGCGAGAGGGTAAGTCTGAATGCTTAGGGTAGCCATTACATGCAAGTTTTGACAATGTTTAGATGAAGAAAGAACAATTTTCCAAGACATTAATAAGAAAAATATACAAAAAGTCACCAGAATTTAGTGACTTCTAGTCTTGTTATATTTAGATATTTGTATTGGAAAACAAGATAAAAAGATACTGATAAAAGAAAATTAGGCAGAGACAAAAATACACAGATACTCGATAATATAAGAACAATGATGAGGTCATGATAATGACAATATAATCTTTTAAACATTGGATTAAGATGACTTTGCAAAAAAAAGAAAAAGATGTCTTTCATGCCTCCACTGCCTGAGGTCAGAGGCTCCGTGATAAACTCAGGCCTGCTCTATAATTGGCTAAATTGATGGGAAAAAGTACCAGATTCCTAAGGGGGCAGAGGCCGTCGATCGAGCGTGCAGTGTGTGCAGATGGCTGCTATCCTCTGCAACTGAATCTAAAGATATTTTCCTTCACAGGAATGCACTCCCCCACACCTCACCCACACCACTAAAGTGAGGAAGGTTCTAGAAATATATATTGGAAGTTAATAATAGAGAATTATTGAATTCTAATAGTTTTTTTTACACCCCTTTCTGTCATTACACGGCTATGCTTTTCATAGCAATATCAGCCAGTTCTTTTTAGCTAGTGGGGGGGTTGAGTTAAAAAAGACACAGTTACCAATTTCTCAGTTCCATATGACTTGCCAACAGGTCACTTCCAAATCATGGAAATTTAGCATCACCAAATGGATAGTGCAGTATTCCTGTGAGTGTGAACAGATCCTGTAGGTGAGCTAAATCTGACTAAATTTTCATTTTTTTGGACATTTGGATTGTCGTCATGTGTAAGAATTATATGTACAGTATGTGTTTGTATTTCTTTTCACAATGTGTATTGTTGACACAGAAATAATTTACAGAAATAAAATTAAGTACAGAAGGAAAATTGTCATATTTTAATGATAATACCAAATTTTCCCCAGTGAGCTGGGGTGAAGTGTATAGTAATTACAGATAGATGTATATAAAAACAGTGTAAGTCTATATGTTTATTTACACAGTTAACTAAATGTGTATGGTAGTGTATGTAATGTTTGTTGGATTTTACAGGTGTGATCTTTATAAAAAAGACATTTGAGAGCTAAAGAAATATGCACTACAGTTTGTCTGGAAAAGTCTTAAGGCCTGCAATTACTCAGGATATAATCACCGTCCCGGGGCGGCAGAATTTCGGGTAAGTAAAGAGGCTCGTGTGAAGCGACTGTGGGAACAGATCAATGCTGGACGACTTAGAGAGCATTACCTCAACATCTCATGTTCACTGCGTGACACAGGGTCCAAGATGAGCTTAACAGCTGTCAGAGCAAAACCCTAAACTGAGAAGATCTGTGCTGTGAAGATCTGCCTGTGTACATACAATCTGTGCTGAAGATTTGCCTGTGTACATGCAGATCTTCTGAGCACAGATCTTCTCAGTTCAGGGTCTTCTCAATAACAGCGTGTATATTTATATATGTATGTTAATATGTTAATACAGATGTCAAGGCAGTAACTCAAAGGCACTTATGGGGGCTTTCCCTATAACTGTGCTTGTCCATGTTGCTCTTGAACTCATTAGAGCCCTAATACCCCTCACAGCTGCTAGCAGGACTGGATCTCCTGTCTCGCCAGTCGGACCCTCCCTGGGGCGCGTTCCCAAATTCCCACCACCCGTGTTCGGTTTCCTGCCCCTGAATAGGAGCAAAAGAGCCACCACTGGTTTTAAAACAATTACCAGTTTAAGAGCTCAAAATAAGCCGCTTCGTGAAAAACAATATAATGACAGCAACTGTTATTTACTGTAATGAATTGGCCCCCATTATGAACACTGGGTCCCGTGGGGGCCGCTTATTGAAGCCTTTCAATGCTTTTCTGCTGAATACATGTCAGGGGACATAAAGGGCACTCAAAGCAACATTAAGACTGTAGCCTTGTCGATAAAAGAGTTGCGGTAAGATCATATTTACACACCATTCACTAACATTTTAAAAGGCTGTTCAGCCACATCCTATTTGAGTAAATAAAGGGAGTCTGTGTGGTGGGAAGTGTGGATGTATACTGTATTCTCCAGAGTCAGTTCAGAGGGGGGACTTGACTCAAGCATGGGAAAGCAAATAAGCAGGATTATCTGTCTTCAAAGGTGCAGCTGAATGAATGAATGGTAGGGCACAGAATAGCACAAAGGTGTGTGAGAGAAACGTGCCCTAACTTTGTTAGTGTAGATATACATACACAAATTTCTTCACTGTGTGGAGATGCTGGGCTTATACAAATGAAACAGATGTTGAATATGTATTTATGTCAGCAATGCATGTTCAGGCATCTGCTGCAAAATTTACCTCCAATTCAACTCCAAATTCTCATGCAGTGACCTGGATTTCATTGATAATCTGCAACATACAATACTTTAGTGAATACAATCTCGAGATGTCTGTGAATGCATCTAGCCTCTAGTATTTCAGATGAATATACAGTAATTTAGCAAAGTATAATGTGTTATCCTATACCTTAATCACTGACATCCATTCAACACCCAGCTTATGATGTAAGTCAATCAGGTATAGAATTCTACTGTGCTTTCTGCAATAGGTATCAGTGCCCTAAATAGACCAAAGCGTTTTGAATAAATCCCATTGAAAAGAATGATCATAAATGAGATTCTCTTCACATTAATCTAGACTTTGTAAATTATTACTTCATGTCTGAGACAAAAATGTTAATTCCTAAATTGAATAAAACTAGGAAGATATCTTGTGCCAAGATAAAATGGTAATAATAATAAATGAATAACCACTTATCAATAATGTTTTCTTTTGTGGATGATAACAGCTAAGAAACCTCTACATGTATTACAGACAGTCTCACAGATGCAGGTGGAGAGGTCCTCAATGAATGAATGTGCAGCTGTGTTTGAATTTGAGTGTGTACACTGCAATACCTTCTACTCTCAGTAATGTACTGCTACCTTTTGCATTCACACACAAACAAACAAACCAGACATGTATTACCATGCTTCTCCCTTCAGGCATGAAGGCCTTGGAGAAAATACCATGGGGCAGAACATTTCGTACATGCCTTCCTGGACAATTCCCACACTCAGAGCTGTCTTGGGGTGTCTGACCTTTGCCAAGTGCACCTTCCCCCACCCCCTTCAAACTGTGCTTCTCTCTCTCCTCTTCTCAAGGTCCTCCGGTTTGGACAGCTGCAGCCAAGCTGGCCGCCTTGCTCGTGGAAAACATCCGCCACACATGTAGGGGTTCAGCTGTGGCCTGTGCCAGAAAAAGAGAAGGAAGGAAAGAGAGAGAGAGTGAAGGGGAAATCTACTGTAAGTGTGTGTGGGTAGCACTTTTCCCAGCCCCGTGGACACATGTCTGCCCACCTCCCCTGTCACCCTCTGCTTGCACACACATCCCAGAGTTCATAGGACTAATCCCCTGCAGCATGGCTCCAATTTAAGGCCTCCCCACTGTCAGAATGTGGAACATAAACAGGACTGAGGTTACATGTTGCAGCCCTGCCTCTCCTCGGCCCGGGCCATCCGCCAGAGCTCACCATCTGAGACTCATTCACTTTTGAAGCTGGCTATGCTCCACTGTGTTTTGCTTTATTTTCTTCCTAACCGTTAGGTAGCACCATCCAAACTTTTTTTTTTAACTCTTACTCTTTCTCTTCTCTAAAGTCTCAGCTTGCTTCACAAGAACTCCAGATGTCATTGTGAGGTTTATGCTAGCATGTTTCCTGTTTCTTTGCCGCCCCCTAAAACTGGTGTGAAAGCAGAATGGGATTAGTTTGAGGCTCAGAGCAGGTACTTTGTGAGAGGAACCTTTTTTAGACGTTGCTATGACATTGCATCATATTTCTATTTTGGCATTCATGACCCTGCAACAGTAAATTGTGACTGTTGGAAGGAGTTACATTTTATCCCAATCAATTCTGTTCTGTTAAACTCACACAAATCTCGCAATAGTTCTGACTCAATTGACATTTGTAATGAAAACATTATTCTGTTTTGTTGTTCTATAGCATTATTTACTGACTTTTGCATTTGTTAAATAGCATCTCTAAGTGTCACTTGTGACATACTTAGTGCAATAATGTTTTTGAATTAAGAATTGCTGGTAATTAACCAATAATGTGGCCTGATATATTGCATTACAACTATATTCAAATGAAGATAAAATAAAAGTTTCTTTGTTTAAAAAAAGCATTGAATTGTTAGATTAAGGTTATTGCAATAGACATGACCTATTGATCTTCTCTTCCAGCGAACGTATTCAGCGTGCTCATGAGACCTGAAGAACGAAACACCAACAACCCCGATAAAAGATGAACAGAGATAACAGAGATACAAGTTGTTGATATAAAAAGATCAAAACGATGGCTTGTGAGAGCATTTTCTCCCCCGCCTGGCCCTTCCTGAAGCGTGGGTCACGTTGCGTCAAGGTTACGGCCGAACCCAGCAGGACCTCAGACTCATTTCACATCAAATATAAGCTGCTCCAGCTCAACCACATCAAAACCAAACTCACTCCGATGCAGATTTTCTGGCAGGCCCACCGGGAACCACCACTACGAGGTGCTGCACCCCCAAACTCACCCTGCACTGATAAAGTGCCTGGGAAAAAAGTGGGCAGCTTTTTGTTTAGACCTCTCAGCTTCAGCCTCTCCTGTGCCAAGAGCTTTCATGATTTAAAAGTCTGGCACTTGTTTTGTACCTCCTGGCTACAAGCAGTTGAAGCACTGCTTCTTTTTACTTTACTGAAGGCAGCTATCATGCTGAAAACCTCTGGAGTAATTCACTTCCTCGTGCTGTGGTATTGGAGTTTAAAAATAACTGTGATTATATAATCTCTAGTGATCTCCTTAAAGTTTGAAGAAGGGCAGAATTTTGACTTTACATGTGTACGCCTTCTATCATTGTTGTTGCATCTTTCCTAAAGCTAAATGTTCTATCCAGACCCTTTTTTTGCAGAAGTCCCAGGGTTAAGTTGTATTGCTGAATTTTATAGCATTATCATATATACTGCCTTGCAAAATAAAAAATACTTCTGTCAATCTGTTAATTACTGCACTTTTTAAAATTGTCTGTAATTATAACAAAAAAAACATACTTGAGTATTAATACAAGATATGAAGAGCAAAATTTGAGGGCAAAACACCTGCTCACTAGTCTGTCTTACAAACTGATTTTTGGTTAAAATACAAACTGATTTTTGGTTAAATCTTATATGTGCAATATACGTGCAAAAGTCACAGAGTGGCTATGTTTGTAGTTTATTTATTTTCCTTTTTTATCAAAATGGCTTTGGATCACATAAGAATGGAAAGTAGGAACACATTTCTTTGCATGGACAAGGACACTAACTTCTATCTTGGAAAAAGCGATTTATCGGTAATCACAATGTTGCATTATTTCATCTATGATAAATGTTCTCATCTATAGTTTTTCTACAGATAACTTGATTATTTGGTGTCTGCACAGCAAGGACTCAAAGACACCCCGCTAGGAGCTCTGAGAGTGGACCATCTGCTGGGGCTTTCTTTACCCCCTGGTCTGGACCTGGAGCTAATGGGTTCACATGGGTGAGACCGATGTTAAGCTGGGTGCCCATTTCTAAAGGCCTCTCTGTTAATAAGAGAACATGAGTGGATTAAACATGGAGGCCCAGTAACCACAAGGCCATACAGACTGCCATACTCTGGCATAACCATTTATAAATGCTGTTTTCTACAGTGAAAGACTGTAGAAGAGGATTTAGAGAATTTAATATGACTAGAATAGTTACTCAACTTTCTCTCTTGCTTAACACTAATTATCTGTCTCTATACAGTATATACACTTACCATCGTTTTTGCTTTAAAACGTGTCATGGTAGTATCATAGTTTTGTTTAAGTTAACTTGGTGGAAGTTTTTTTTTACCACACAAATACCATTGTACAATTTTTTTAGCACCATGGTATTTATCAAATACCACCATACTGAAATACTCAAATACCCATCTGATATCATTACTTTAACATTAATACCATACACCATATTATGTATTGCATTAACTTATTACATTTTATAGGCCTTTACCCTTATCAGAGAGCTGTGCAAAAATATTAAATTTAATGTTACACTTACAAAAAACAATTGTGATGGTACAGTAATATTATTATATGATAAAACCACAGTGCCTTGATTGCACACATGATAATCAAAGGTACTTCCAAGAAAACCTACTATACTGGAACTAGCACAGTGTTTGAACACTTTGATACTCAGAGGTATACTTGGAGATAACCAAGGGGAAGCAATTTTGAGGGCTAACAGAGTAACAGAGTCTTAGTATGGAAGATAATAATCCATAATTATTATTGCAAAATAATAATCCATATTTTATTCTATACCTCATCTGCCCCTTTAATTTTTGTTTTGATTAATGGTACATTTCATCACTGTCCCTGATACCTGCCACAACCAATAAGACACAAAAACGAGGGGCTGTGGCAGAACTAACTTAATTCTTGTCATCCGCCCCTTTGCAAGGTATGGGAAAAATAGCGTGGTCTGAAGTTTTGGGGATGAGAGAAGCATTCTGAATGGGGAAGGAGAGAAAGGAACTGAAAGGAAAAGGAACTTAGTCAATGGAAAGGGGCTGGAATGGATGAATAAACCAATACCCCCATCCACAGTGTTGATATTTCCCTCAATGGTTCCTTCTAAAGTGAGCATTTTGAGCCACCCCGACACACTAAATTTGCCTATTGTGGCAGGAGAGGCCCCTGCCTCTCGAAAGACTAGGTGAGGAGGCACTGGGGGCAGATGGAACCTGCCTATCACCTCAATGGCGCCTTTCTACCCCTGAGCCTACCCCCTATGCCTCCCTGCCATTCACTAGACCCAGTGGGAATGTCCCTAGCCCCGGCTCTTTGGTAGCGGCCCCATACAATGAGTCTCTCTAGTGAGGTTGAATGTGGCCCCATTGTTACACCCAGGGCCATTAAACCACCTCCTGGGCAAACAAGAGCGTCCCTCTTCCTTTATGAGGGCCGAAGAAGCAACAAAGAGAGGAGTCATCGAGACAGAGAAGGGTTGGCCTTTGTTTGGTGTCTTTTCTGAAGGTCTTCAATAGATGAACTGGGAAGGGGAGGCTTCTGTTTGGTCTTTAGCCTGCCCATATTGCTGGACACTGTTGTCTGGTAAAGGGGAGATGTGAAGTTAATTGACTGAATGGCCCCTAAACGCCATGCCTGAAATAATTCGAGAGGGCAGAAAAAATGCTTTGTGCACCAATAAGTTCCCACTTCTCTCACATAGGAGAAATTCTAGCTGGACTCCCTAAGGGTCAAGAAAAATTGATGGTCGTTGAGGGTTTTCAGTAATCTTCTGAACTGTACAGTTCAGGAGAAAAATAATGCCTCTGTCGCTAGGAAAAAGAGCACTGTGATATTGGGACACTGTTGACTTTTACATTTTCATTTGGGCTTAATATTGCAAATGTAACATTTGTTTGAAAATTAACAAGAATTTCTGAACTTTATTCTTGATTACTTCTGAGTAAAATGTTATTGATCAAAAGTTGTTTATTCATTATTATTTTAGTATTTAGTATTATTATTTCTAGATTTTTTTCTATTAAAACAACTTTTAAAAAACATAGGCGAAATACAAATAGGCACAAATGAAATGAGCATTGGTGTACAGTAAGAGTATAAAGCTTTAAAAAATGTTCATGGAATAGCCAATAATTTGGTCCTGGAAAAAATTTGATGAGAATTTGATGGTTTTTGAGCAGATTGAGATGATGTTTTAGCAGATTGAGGCAAATCAGAGCACAGTTTGATACACTGTTGAGATACACTTTAGGGAAAATTTTGAGAAGACACTTTAGATAAGGATTCTATGGTCTTTGTCTTGGGTGAAAAATCTGAGCAGGACATTCAGTTCTCAAAGTCTCAATTTGCTCTCCATCTCTCTTTGCAGTCTAGGAGCAACAATTGAGATAGTAAAGAGATCTTAATAATTTTTATTTCCTGTAAAAATGTCATCCAAAGGAGCAATTTTGGGAACAATTTTAGGGTTGCAGCCATTGCTAAGTCCAGAGGAGCTGCAGTCTGCCTGCACTGGCTCTCTGCCACCATGCCCTCAAGCCTAAGGCCTAATCGAGTTATCATATCAACAAATCTCTCATCAGGGGCCCACGCTTGACACCAGCAGAAAGGAAGGCCAGTAGACGACTAATTTCCAGCAGCAGGATGCTGGAGCTCGCCTGCCAGGCGGGATGAAAAATACCTGCAGACCCCAGTCGAGCTGCCCTCACCATCCCGCTGGGAGAGCACTCACGCTGGGCACCATGCTGGGGCTGTTATTCGATTAGCTGCAGCGCTAAGTGGGAAGCTCCATTCTACATTCTGCGAGAGCAGCTAGCCTCCCACAGTGCTGACGCTCCTCTCTACTTTGAGGGCGAAAGCAGAGACAAGGCAAATCAAAGGGAGTGTGCAACTATAATCTGAATATAAAGGCTGTCTGTGATTCTGTAATGAGCGGGTTCCTGACACCCCAGGCAGCTTGGATGCAGCTTGAGCAGTGACAGCAATACAGTAACATCCAGCCAAGATCAAGCATGTCATTCAGAACTAGACCCTCAATGTTGACAACCACTGTTGTCACCTCGATGTTGACTCACTTGAACCTAGAAACAAAATTGTAGAAATACTTGGACAAGTACATGATTTTTAGGAAGAATCTGTCTGAATGATGCAAAAGTGCAAAAGAATTGATCTTTAAAATAAGTTATTGACATTGTTGAGATCATTGTTGAGATACGTTGTTGTCTCAAGAGGAGACGTGAGATTACTAGGGTCAATAACTGATAAGCTGTATTCAAACATGTGATGCAAGTGAGCTAAAATGTAAAATTTTCTGGAAAAGGACATAACTAACCATTTATACTATATTTAAACTTTTAAAGCTACAGTCTTAACCAACAAAAAAGGTTTGAATGAGTTCTCACAAAATTTTTCTGTTTTGCTCTCTTACATCGAGTACAGGCTGTTTTTTCTAAGAACGAGTGTGCGGATGGGGTGGTAAGTGGGGCCCTCAAGTTGACCTGACACTGTTCTGCTACCTGCTGTTTCACACAAAGAGATCCAGTCCCAGAACTTTTCAGAAGAAAGCCAAGCAGATAATGAGAGCACCATGGCTCTTGCCTCTATTCGCCCAATGACCACTTTGTGTGCCATGAATAAGATTTATACTCCAGGAGCCATTATCTGCCTGACTATTTTTCTTAGACTCACTCTTTTTTTACAAGTTAAATCATGGAGATGGCCGTCAAGCATTTCAAATTGATTAAAGTCTTAAACATTTATTAGATTACCACGGCCGGAGCAAACAATCAAGTGGGTGAGAGCTGTCAAGTGGTCTGGAATTCCACTATACTCATGTCATGAGGATCTTCGCGAGTCTCTGCGTTCCTTCCTGGCTATAGAATTGTAGATCTGTGAACACAAACACAAAATTATCAGCCTGCTTCCAAATTCAGATGAGGCCAGAAGAAATTTTATTGTTCAGCGGTTGACGCTATGGAGGAAGATGTTATCCCAGCTAACAATTTTAGGTTGTGAGAATGTTTCCCTAACTTTCCATTAAACAACAAAAATATTAAAGATGTTATTTTGAAAGTTCTAAGAACTTAAGAACTAAAAAACTGGATGTTTTAAACGATGTATGAATTTTATTGCTTGGTTATAAGAACATTACTCAAACATTTTTTAATTCTGTATCAAAACATTCCACTAACTAGTTAGGAATAATGTTTTTGATATATGGTATATAACATTATAACATAACTTTCTACTAATATTACTGCAAGAATGTTTTTGATAATTTCAAGGGAATGTTCTAAGAAATGTTCTAAGAAAATTGGTTTTTAGCATTTAAGTTACATTTAAGTATCCACATTGTCTCAGATTTTTCTCTTAAAGAGGTACTTTTATGATTTTTTTTGTAGATTTGAGTTTTTTTGGGGCACATTAAAATAGGTTTTCATGCTTTGTAAAAAACTCATTATTTTTCACATATTCTATCCTCACATATACTTAATGCTGCAACACTCTCCCCAGTTTGTCAAAAAGGGCTGTTGAGTTCCTGGTTCTATGAAGCCCCCTTCCAAAATACAGAATAGGCTCTGATTGGTTAGCTGGGCCGTGTGTTATGTTTGGCGAACTGCCTAATTCACACTGATCTGACGAACGCCAACAAACACCAATATTCTAAGTTGGCTGTTGGATTTATGAACGAGTTTGTTGGTGTTTGTCAGATTAGTGTGAATTAGCCTTTAGCTATCAGGCTACCAAACTGCTTTGCCCTTTGTTTACATCGTTGCTACAACATAAAACTGAACTGATTGAATCTGTTAATAGAAAAACACACCAACAAGTAATAAAACATACAGGTTGTGATTCAGAAACAACAAATTGTCCTGACAAAGTGGGAACTTAGCTGTCTTTCAGGACAAGCATTTGTGAGTTAAAAAGCTGTCCTCTATAAAATGTGCAGCACACAGAGAAACATTGAGATTTTAATAAAATAAATTACATTTTACTCACTGTTTCCTAAGTTTGATCTCCTTAGGAAGGCTGACATCACAAACATTTGAAAAAGCTGGTTGTTGTCCCTACAAGGAGTTGTAGTTCTTTATTGATATCTGTTAAAAAACATGATTTATGTTAAAGAGAATATCTCCCTTTGTAGTGAACTTTGAACGTCTTTGCAGATATTTTTATGGTCAGCAAAACAACAAAATTACACACTAAAGTTAATAAATAAAAATGCATAACAGACCCCTTTTAAAAGTCCTTCAAAATTCAATCATTGATCAATAAGAGTATAGAACTATACAAAAACTGTATTAACATGTATCTAAGATAAGGTATTCTTTGAAAAATTGCATTAGAAAACAAAATTAGAGGGGCATTTATATTGTAATATTGGATCTTTGGCAGATTTGATTGCAAATATGAGCATGCTTTGGGATAGTTTTAAAATAAATCTTTTAAAACTCTAGACGAGGCATGTGTGTAATTTATAGGGTTTTTCCCCCAGAAGAAACAGCTGAAATGCAGGAGGATTGTCAGACAGTCTCTATCAGTCTCTGTTTCATCTCATTGATCTCTGGGAGATACCGCTGAGATATTAATGAGATCTCACAAAATAAGATCCAGAATACAGTACAAGATAAAAGAGATTATAAATGGGCAAATGATTCAAATGAATAAATGTGACAGACACAGCTTGTGTAATCAAGCTGTTTTTCTCTCATAACCTTAAACACTTCTTATGGCATGGCAGGGCAGCCTCAGCTCTCAGTGGCTTGCAGAGTAAAATAGATTTTTCTCCCTCCATTATCCACCATTTTAATCCCATTTTCATCTCTCTCCTGTCACACAAAGAGAGCTGGCATGGTAGGAGCCGGAGAGTTCTCCTCTGAGCCGACATGCCATCAGGGTTATGATTAGAATGTCAGAGTGGCCCTAAGCAAGCCTGCTGTTCTCCAGTAGACCTGCACACTCTAGATCTAAAGCCTGAATTTTCTCCAACCTGCCATAAGGCAAGAACTCTAAAAGAGGCAACCGCAGGAAATATCTAAGAGGACCCCCACCTCACGCATTCAGCTTGATTCTAAGAAACTGGGGGGTGCTCAGATGTGCTCTTCTTTCAAATGTGATTCAATCACAGCCCAGGGATGCTGAGGCCTGCAAATCTGCCACATTGAAAAGGAGCACGGGAAATTGATGAAGGTCTGTTTGAAAAGGCTGTTCACAGAGCACATGGAAAACTGCTCCATCAAAGGTGGCACTGCCAAGACCCGAAACAAGAATCTTGGAGTTAATCCCTAATTAGCTGAATCAGCAAACAAAACAAAAGCAAGCCAACAATTATTAGTTTGGAAAGTCTGTGGGAATGAAATTCAAAGTCCAAAAAGACTCATTATACATTGACTTCAGACCCAATGAGTCAAACAATAGTTCAACAGTCAAGAAATGGCAAAACCAACAATAATTAACCAAAATAAACTATTAATTTTAGAATGAGACAAGTGGGCAGACACATGAACGATGAATGAATGAGCCATGATCATAAAGACTTAGTTTCCATTTAAGTTAATGTTTTCTAACTTATACATATATAAAATCAATATGAACAAAAAGAACTACAAACAAAGGTAAAACAAAAAAGGATGCAGTTTCTCAGGAACTGTAGTGGTGTCTGTTGGAAAGCTAGGGGAAGTGCTAGATTGTGTTTGGTTTGTTGCTATGGTTAGTTTTGTCAACTGGTTTTAATCATGAACTGGAAACCTTGGGAATTCTGAATACATCTTAAAAGTGTCAAAGATCTGAAAGATGTTTCATCTGCGTTTTGGAGGTCAGAGTTGTGTAAAGCTGGACAGATGATTGTGCAATAAACATTCAATATATATTCACAAATCACAAATACAATAAATTATGAATTCTATAAAAACTAATTATCTTAATTGCTTATTGTTTAATTGTAATATTTATAGTAATATTCATATATATTCATATATAATGTTTATGCATATATACGATACATCATGCAATTTTCATAGCAATAACACATAATCCTCTCAAATCAGTTTGCGGACCACACTTGTCACTTCAGTGGTTTGTGTTTAAAAACTCGAGGGCCCTCAACTCTTATGACTCAGAACACAAAGCTTGGAATGTGCCCTCACTAAACGAGCCTACGTGGAAGGACTTCGTCCATCGTCTTCGCATTAGCGTACGGGGTAAACATGCTCGTCTGCCGCTGGTGGGAAAGCTATGCCTAGCTTGGCGTGGGGTGGGAGGGGGAGCATGGGGGACCTTTGAGGTTTTGTATGGGAATGTGTGGTTACCCAGCAAGGCTGCTTTGAATGTGAAAGAGCACCCACCTCAGAGAGACAGCCCAGGCGGCCGGCCCATGAAAGACGGGTTGGCAGCTGCGCAGCACGGAACCAATGTGGCTGTGAAGGGGCAGCACGGGGAGCATGCGGTATGTGGCAGAACCCTCCTGGCACCTCACGCCAGCTCGACTTTCCACGCCACTCACTCTCTACCCTGAGATCTCCACCAGCAACCCCCCCAGACCCTGCCCGCACCCTGAATAATCCCACAGGAAAATGAGGGCGATGCAGGTGGTCCCCTCTGACAGGGCTGACTCTGAGCGCGCTGCGCGTCTTTGCCTTCCGTCACTCTATCTGCGTATCCTGCAGGAAAGCAAAGGGATGGATAGATGACAGATAAAACAGTTTTTCAGAAAAGCCGATGGGGGAAACATGATGCACCATACCATGGGGATTTCTGCTCTTCAAGCTTCATTAGGAGGTCTTTCTAAATTTGGTGGCTCCTTTGTCTCTCCAAGATCTTGTCTGAGTGGGCAAAAGGTTTAGATGTTGAGGTTAAATAGGCATTATTCTCTTCGTGCTCTCAAAAGGCTAATAAGAGTTCTCCTTTCTGTGAAGGTCCCTCTGGTCAAAGTCTTGAGAGAATTTTAGAGCCATTGAGATCCTCTCAACAGCCACTATCAACAACCCCATCACACATGATAATGTTTTTGTCATGATTCTCTAGAGGGTTTTTAAAACACACGCATGTTGGATGCTGTGAAAGAAAAAAATAATGCTGCTGGTATGAACTGCTAAAGGGAAAAATATTACTGTTTTTATTAATACCTATTTATAAAAAATAATAATAACCTCTGTATTTTAAACCTCTAATTTCTGCAAAACACATTAATAAAAATTAAAAAATTAAAACTATTTTAAAAATCCTCAACAATACGTCATGCTGTAAAGAATGCACAATGGAAACCATTAGAAGTAATTACATACGTTTCATGCTTAAAAATCTGTTACATTAGCAACATGTTGGATGACCGCGTGTGTGTATGTGTGTGTGTGTGTGTGTGTGTGTGCGTACCTTCATTGTACAGAAAGGGGTGGGTGACAGACAGTACGCCTGCATCCAATCTCTTTTACAGCTTCCTGTGCAGGAGAGAAACTGCACGCTGTAAGTGATGAAAGGGACCCAATGCAAGATCCACACGGATTCTTCTGGCTCACTTAAGCAGAACCATACACACACATCCCTCCATCCAGCCCGACAGGATCAAATTCACAAATCTTCCAGTTTATCTTACACCTGAAGCATCCACTCTAAACATCTCCCATCTTATCCTGAGGTAGTCTGTCATCTGTGATTACACACAATACTAGTGAATGAGTGAACACACAAACACACATTCATCACAACCCATGGAGGACCCGCAATATGTTTCTAAAGGTGCATTTAGCTGCATTCAGAGCTGTGAAGAGGCAATGAAAACATGCAAAGAAACATCAGTCTGTGTGTCTTCCAGACCTGCTAGTTATCATAATGGTATTTAGAAATACTGCATTGACTACACAAAGTCTATGGGGTAAGATGTGTCAGCTAGAAAACTGCATTATTTTTGTTATGTGGCTATATATTTGGGAAGTGCATGTGCATGTAAGAAAAGTAATAAACATTTTTTATTTAAATTTTAGATACCTCCTTCAGATAAGTTTTATAAAAAAGCAAATATATTACATTTAAAGCTCCATGTTGACAAAATTGCCTCACAAAATTGATAAAGCCTAATTTGCTTTTTCATTTGCATACTGACTTTTATTTGATTTATTATTTATTTCACATTTTAAAGTTTCTAAGAAATAAATAGTTTCACTTAAGTTTGTTTTAATCTTGACTGTTTAAGAAGAATGAGAGCACTTTTGTTTGGCAAGAACAACCGTTGTACAAAACTTTATAGGTTTATAATATATGTGAGACCTTCATCGGCAGAAACAGATGATGTTCTCATGAGTAGATCCATCTGCAGTTACATGGAGGCCTGCAGACTGAGTTCTTTCACTCGCTCGAAATATTTGTCCTTTTTTTCCCAGCACACTGGACTTGGAATGTTTTTTGCTTCCTAAGGAACAAGGCAGCAAATAACCCCTCGGGTTCCTATCAGTGAAATCTACACCACTGAATGATTTCACATTCCCTCTGTGTTTTCAATGACCACCTGTTCCACTTTTTTCTGTGGTCTGATCTCTGTCCGACCCTATTGTAGAACTCCAATATTCTTTACATCTATTACTAGCCGGGAAACTGAAGCCTTTTCCAGTTTTTTCCCCATCGTTTTGTAGAGCTTTACAATCATCTCACCATGGTTACGTGTCTTCAACGTTCGACCAGACAAGCAGAGGAGAAAGTCTTGTTAGATTTCTATGTCTGGCCGGCTGTCTCGTATAGTGCAACATGCTGTCAAAGGGAATTCTGGGAACTACAGGTTTGTTGCAGCCATGACAAAAGGTTGGGATTTACAGGGATTTTTTTGGAGAGGGAGTTAGATTGCAAAATGCACTCTAGCGTTGAAACATTTATGGAAGGAGGCTTTGGTTTTAACAGTGTGGCCTGAAAGGGGGCTCTCATAGCATATAGATACCCCTAAATGTCTATAAATGGAGCACGAAGGGTCTTTATTATACAGCACATTTACATTTTTACTGCAGGCTGCATTGATATGCAGGCCACAAGGCGTACAGTTCTCAGACAGTGTAGGCAGGAAGGCCAAAAGGAATGTCTGTAGAGTCAATGCAAGTTTATATAGCCAAAGAAACACCAAAAGACTGCAAAATAAAGTCTATACCCAAAGTGCACTTAACAATCTGTAAGAGGATGCAAAGTCCTTTGCAAACACACAGATGTTTTTACTAACCTCCCTTTGGGTGCAGAGAAAATGAATGTGCGGACCCTGAATGAATATGACCACATTGTGACAAAGGAAGTGATGAAATACAAGCATCTGTGAGCCAGTGACAGAGAAACAATCGTATCTCCGGCCATCTGAGTCAAATTGCTCCTGCTTTCACCAGGCAGCATGCAGTCATTAGAGTTAAACAGAGATGGTAATACAACATGACTATTATTAATATTCTCCCAAGCCTCATACATAGAAACCCACCTAAATTATGCTAATAAAGGCAGATTGTGACCTAAAAGGCTACACCAACTGAATACCTCTGATGCCTTCTAGAGACAGGGCACTGCTCAAAGGGGGATTATAAAAACATTAGTCACAGAAACCACAGTTCAATGACGCCACATATTTCAAGTCACTGCTGATTACTCTGACACCGTTTGTAGAGGGTTCTGGCTTTCAGGGCTAAAGGAAGACACATTTCATTGAAGCACATGGGAACCGAATACTCAGTCTCTGAAAATACTGCCTATTTGATCCYTTTTAAAAATGCTATTTAATGTTTTGATCTACCTGTACAGTTAGAGGCAGTTAGAGTTTTTGCAGCAAAGTGCTTATGAACCAGCCTTTCTTATATAGGACATAGATATAAGATCTATTTGTCTTTATAAGTCTTGTTTTAAAACCTGTTTTTACAGACATATTTAACAATATTAGAAATCTTTGGTAAACTCTTTACGCTTTAAGGTTTATGACGTTTTAAATAATTATTTGCTTATTTTATCGAATGTCTTTTTTAAGCTGTATGTAACCATTTAAAAGTTGTGTTTTTTATCTTTAAGCTACTGCTGTATATGTGTTCTGCATTTTATGTCTTGTAAAGCACTTGTGTTATTTATTAATAACAATAATAAATAATTAAATAATAAAACATAATAAATAATAATAATATCTGACTAAGGTCTCTAGTACATTTTTTTAGGATTTTTACGTTAGATAGTTAGACACTTTTTTTTTCCTCTGAACTGTATTACAGTACTGTCTCTTCATTTTGCGGGCCTTCAACAAGCAGAAATCCCATCTCCAGGTACTGAAAGTGTTCTGGAGGCCATCAAAGCCTGATTTTCCTGTTCCCCTCACACCACTCAAACAAGAACATATTTTAGTGAAGACCAGGTGGGTCAGCTTGCAGTTAAAATTAACATTTTGCACAATGAATATACTGTAAAATTGTTTAGCCTGAAGTGTGGTAAAAATAACTATGTATGCATAAACAGGTTTGCTTCAAGTTCTGCACTGTAACCATTTACTGTTTTCTCCATTGCAGCAGCCTTTTCAGCCACCAGGGGGCATTAGTGGGTTCTGAGACAGGGCCCAATTAGCTGTCCAACAAATATTACTCAAACATGACTGTGCTTTAGCTGTCTGGTATATATCCTGCTAACCCTCTAATTTGTTGGTTTAAACAGAAAGACAGACATGCAGACAGACAGAAAGAAAGAAAAAACAACTTTTAAAAAGTGATGTTGAAAACAGCACATCTGGCAATCTTAGCACGCCCACCCAATCAAAAATGCTGCCCCTATACTCACCTCATTACGTCTGATGCAAAAGAGCAGCAGTATAACAGAAGCAGTTGGTGTCTGATCACACCTTCCTAGAGTGATGGCTGCTTTGCTCTGTTGTGTATCTGAAAGACAATAATGCAAATAAACACACAGACTCTCACACACACAAGGGTGGCAGCCTTTAACGGCTTGTCACACTACTGCACTATCGCACTGCCCAGCAATGCAGCGGCCCGTCACTGGCTTTATACAATAAAGGGGATTAAACAGAGGCCCACTGGAGCATCGCTGCACCTTAAACCATTTTGTGTGGACGTGTGAGAGGCGGTGAGATAATGCCATTCACATCTCTGTGTTTCAGGAACCAATTGAAACCTCAGCATGATTAAAGACTCTATATCTGGTACTGAAAGGTCCAGAACAAGAACAATAAGAACAAATAAAACAACCGGGGATGAAATTTTCAGAACGGGTGGAACCACTTAATCTGAAGTGATGAATGTTTTTGTATAGAATGTGAGTTTGTGACTAAAACTGTGTTCTGTAAGATTGCAGTATATTTACAGTACCATTGTCATATTTATGTGTGAAATATAACAACATATATATATATATATATATATGACAATGTTACTGTAAATATAACAACAACCATTCATGACCATGTCTTTTTGCTTGTCTGTATATGTCTAACAAACATCCTAGGAGCTTCCCATGGGTCCCATGACAAATTTCACGCTGATCTATCAGCGGAAACATGTGTCCTCACACCTGCTTGAATTCTTTTTATCTGTTGACATTCATATCCGTCTTTCCTTGACCAAAAACATCACATATATATAATGGATTGAGATTAAAGAAAACCACGCTGGTAAATTTTGTCAGAATTCACATGCAATACAAACCACAAGAGACTTTAGACTTCCACAAAGGAAATTATTATTTTTTTATTTAACTAGCTTGATTTACAGGAAAAGAACTACACAACTTAAAACTGTCTACGATACTACAATCATATATTTAACATTAAATAACAATTGACAACTTTTTTTGTCAAGCAAGTACAAAAAATGTTCATATGTGTTCAAGGAATCATCTTTTGTGATTTATAAATTAGAACATGAGCTGAGGTGGGTGTGTGGCCAGTACCACAATATATTGCACTAGTGTTACATCTGACCCAGCCTTGAGTCCTGGTACAAGGTTATTTCCTGATCCTGTCTCTGTCTCTTTACAAAGTCCTATCTCATAAAGGTACAAAATATAATAAAGTAATTACAGTCTCATATCTTCTCCTATTTATATTTTTTTGTTACATGGTAAAAAGACAACATGATAAAAAAAAGTATAAACATCTTACTTGTCTGTTAAACATATTTTGAGTGTTGATACACATAACTTGAAACTGAGTATAAATGATTTTAATTTAAATTTCTTAAAAGCAGCAGTCAGTTCATTGTCATCACCAACAATCTGCCTTAATGTTCTACTTTTATTTCAAATGAAATATTTTTACTTTAGGTTAGCCAAAACATAATACAAGGATTACATAATTTATAATTAAATAGTATATACATTTTAAAACTCTCTTAAAATAATGTTCCTATAACATTATTATGATGTAGGATATGTTTTTGTAATGATGAGAGGAAATGCTCTTAGAAAAATCTTCTTGGAACATCTATATGATGTTATTAGTACTTCACAAATGTTCTTTAACACATTTTTGTTAAATGGGATAATAAACTACGCATACAAGGGTCTAGTATTGTTTTTCCTATACTGAAAATTGGTTACTGTGATAAGCATTAGAATAAAACTTTCTTTATCATAAACAAAAAAATCATAATTTCTCTCACATTTTGTTGTTGTTTTTATTTTAGCCCTCTAGCTTGTTGTGTTGCACAGCTCTTGTTATTTTCTCCCTTCACTGTGCCAAATGTGCCAGTCTGATTACTCATTGGTCACTCACATTAATCCTTATTTGCTCCTGTCAGTATGAACGCTTCACTATTGGTGTTCCTCTCTGGGAATCTGAAAAGTTGTTTAGAGGCTTTTAGTGTCAAGCAAAGTTTATCCTTATGTTTAAAGAAAAAAACATGAGTGAAACCAGCCATAGCAATGATAAAACATTTCAAACTCAGCAAGACTGGGCAGCACTCACTTATTATAGTCACTTGGGACTAGCTAAATCTTAACTAGATGTTTAAATGGATTCACATTAAATCCAACTGGTGTATTACTTATATGCTGCTATAGTTATAGCAGATATAAGATCTTCAGTGTGTTATAGCAACTACAATCACAAGTTTATTGTTACTAAGGTAAAGAAAGGTAAATAGAGGCTAATATTTATGACTGTTACATTGCACTACATGCAGTAATACCTTTGCTTAGCATTTGCTACTAGTTGTAATAGTCTATTTAGCCTCTGCTTTCCTTTCAATAGACTTAAGGGTTACATACTTAAAGGTTTTCAACATGCGTGCATGTACATTACACCCTTTGATCTTTAACTTATGACCCCCCAAATATTGATATTGGTTTTTCATTGATTGTTTTAGATTATTACACGCCCCATCCCCACCCTCAAATACTGACTATATGGTTAGATCTATACCATATACTTAA